>OZ026615.1:102088733-102234733 GCA_964020975.1 Hermodice carunculata | reverse complement strand
GGATGCTTTGCACCTTCATATGACATTTCGAAAAATGTGATTTCCTCAACACTGTCTTGGGATACTTTGATGGGTTTGTCTGCTTTTAAGCAGCGAGACTAAACCTGTTTTTTCACAGGTACACTAGTGACAGCATCTGATCGGTTTATATATGTGTGTGTGTGTGTGTGTGTGTGTGTGTGTGTGTAATAAAGAAACAAAAAAAGGATATTTGAAGTGATATCAGTATTAGGAAGTACACTTTCCTTTCGACCACCATTGCCAGGACCTCTGTGTCTGGGCATGACGCCCAGGAAATCGAGTTGAGTTTCACTCACTTGATCCCGAAAACCTGACGGTCCCTTGGCGCCATCTCTCGTTTCTTGTGGAACTGATGGTGACTCCCGGTGCACATGCTCCCATCTCATCCTTCCTCTTTTGAAGATTGGTCAGTTGACATAAGCTGTAAGAAGAAGCGGGCTTGGTCGGGTGGGCCTCTCCGGTGGTCGAGAAGTAAGTGTACTTACTAATACTGTTATTACTCCAAATACCCTCCTAAACGACCAGCATGGGACCGCACTGAACCCCCCTGGTGCTTGCCTGCCAATATGACGACTGTCTGCCTCATGGCAAGATGTTATCGGTTTCATCCTCCCTCACAGTCCACCACTGAAGGTGCAGCTGATCCTCATTAATGATTGGTACCAGGGCCTAATAGACCTGGTCTCTCATCCATTTGCCTCGCAGAGCATGCTGCAATGGGTGACAGTGGAGATGACCAAGCATGACCTGGGAGTCCATCGAGGACAGGAAGCCCAATAGGGAGAGCCATTGTTGCACCGAGGGGACCTTGCCAGTCAGAAAGGGCCTAAGCGGTGACCGAAGTCTGTCCCACCTGTCTTCCTAAGGACGACAGATGTAGGCTACCAGGTCGAAGTGGATGCTGAAGAAGATGTAAATCTACTCTGGCTGAATACTGGACTTGGGTAGGTTCGCTATCAGGCCCAAGCATTGGTAGAGTTCCTGAATGGTCTGTGTGTGACGCTGCGAATCCAGGTACCAAAGCGCTCCAATATGCCAACTGTCCAGGTGCACATGAATGCAAAAGGCTGAGGCATGAAGGTAAGGAGCAACTGTCTGTGCAAACCTGGTAAACACCAGTGGTGCTGTGGCTAGACCAAACGGAAGCACCCTGAACTGGTAGATTTGGCAGCAAATGTGAACCACAGATACCTCCGTGAAGTCTCCATGATTGGCACATGGAAGAACGTGTCCTTGAGATCCAGGGACGTCATCCACTCCATGGGCCATTAGGCTGCTGCCACCAACTGGGGTGTCTCCAAAGGACTTGATTTCCAGAAAGGTGTTCAGTGTCAGCAGGTCTATGACTAGGCACCATCCTTCGTCCCTCTTGAGGACCAAGAAGAGAGGGTTGTGGAAGCCTGGAGAACCTTGATCCTATACAGGCTCTATGGCATGCTTCCAGGAATGCTGATGCTTTGGGTTCCAAAGTGGGTCAAATTCACAATGGTTCTTGGTTTAAGGGAGTGCTGTCTTTGCCGAAAGGCAAAGTGTAGCCATGTCTAAGGATGTTGAGTACACACAAATTGTCCATGATAGACTACCATTGTGCATGATATGTGGTGAGGTAGCCGACTACCAGGTGCTGTGTGGAGTCTAACAAGCTGGCGCTTGGCAATCCTGAGACCTCTTCCAATATATAAGAGTCAAGAATGCCTAAGCTTTCCTGAATTCTTACCTCTACAGGAAGGCTTGCCCTTCTTGGATCGTTGTCTGCCCTTCCCAGGTCATAGCATCCGAGAGGGAGCAGGAGGCAAAGAACGAGTCGATGGGTTCTGAGCAGTACCACGATTCAAGTCCAAAGCAGCCCAGGACAACAAAGACCGAGCAGAGTCAGTCAGCCCGTTGGAGTGTTCCTGGTTGGCCAAGGGGGCCCAAAGGTCCTGCGCTCGACAGACCACTTCCACCATCTCTCCTGCAAACTGAGTTCCTGAGAAGAGGGGCCCTGTGCAGGCTCTAGAAAAGATCAGGTCAGGCATCTTCTGACCCTGGAAGTAGGCATCCCTGTGCAACACAAAGGTTCACCTCCAGCATGCAAGCACTCCACACCTGGTGATCAAAGCCCACTTCAAAAAAGTCACTAGAAGTGTCACCAGGTCTAACCAGTCTCACACTGCCTCCTTGATCTGTGCAGAGCCCTTGACGTCATTCAGGAGAGACCCAAAGCAGCTCACAACACGTCAGAGTAAGACACAGCAAGGACAGCTCCTTGGGAATCTTCCTCCAATCACTTGAAGGCCTCCGCAAACAACAATGCACGCAACATCTCAGCCTGCTGCATCATGCTCTGTGATATCACCTCCAAAGCATGGACAACCTTTGGATTAGTGCCAAGAGCAGATGTAGTGGTCATTTGGAGCACAGTCTTTTGTGCAAGATCCCCCTGAGATGATCTCTTGCTACTTGACTTGTGACTCTGACACCTCTTCCCCTTCTCCCAAGGGGTACCAGGCATAGAGACGTCCATCATCTGGGACTGTGGACAAGTCGAAGCAAGTCTATGCTCTTTCCCATCAGCCACATGAGACTGCGGATGAACCAAAGTAAGTTCACACTTTTTCTGATGGGGGGGATCTGTGGTGAAGACTCAACAGAGTCAGTCATCTCAGCTTGGCTTTTAGCAGCTCTATGGCGACCTGCTGCCTACGCCTTGCATGGTCAGACTTTCTCTGTGCTTGCTCACAGAGCAACCATTTGTCTTCTCCCCAACACTGGCAGTAGACTGCAAGTTCGCTCACAAGAGCAAACTTGACCCAACTGTAGGTGACAACCATAGCAGTGAGGATGGTCATCCCAAGCTGCCAAAAAGCACTTCTGTGAGTCTTTTGTCTGCGATCCAACAACGATAAGGATGCAGACAAAGTGGTCTGTGGACAAAGCAGCAGTGAGTCTGAATGAAAGTTCAGCAAGCTTCAACTCACAAGGCAGGCCAAAATGGTGGCCAAAAGAGGAAGGATGAGATGGGGAGCATGCGCACTGGGATTCACCATCAGTTCCACATTAATCAAGAGGTGGCGCCACAGGGCCATCAGCTTTTCAGGATCAAGTGAGTGAAACTCAACTCAATTTCTTGGTCGTTATGCCCAGACACACATGTCTTGGCAATGGTGGTGGAGAGGTAATGTTATGTAACTAATACAGTTATGTTTTAAATGTATTTATTTCCCTTTGATTATAATACTGTGTATACATTGTACATGTATGTTTGAAATGCTCCTGATATTCAATAAAGTCAACTTATAATTAACTGTAATATCTTGCCTTATGAGCACACATACAGATTTGCTTATATATATTTTTTGAAGTATAACAGATAGAGGTGTCCATTCAGCACATATGCACTTGCTTTGTATGTGGTGAGAATTGCACTAATGCAAGTGACAATATCTGTTGACACTAAAACAAGGTTATTAGTATGCGTGTCTTTCTGCTCAATAAAAGGTGTGTGTGTGTGTGTGTGTGTGTGTGTGTGTGTGTGCGTATGTGTGTGTGTACACTTAAAAATTCAAAGTGCATTGCCGGCTCATAGACATTTTATGGGTTTACAGGGACTGGCACAGTGTTTACACTTTCCGTGTGTGTGTGTGTTTGTGTGTGTGTGTTGGTCTTGTGAGGGGGACATTGTCGTCCTGGAAAATCAAGTCATCACCAATGGATGCAATCCGGAAAGGTATACCAACAAGCTCCACGATGATGGTTATCATCGGATTTTTTTCCCTTTTCTTTTCAGCAATGATGGCTCCACCATTATTATTATTATTATTATTATTATTATTATTATTATTATTATTATTATTATTATTATTATTATTATTATTATTATTATTATTATTATTGTTGTTGTTATTAATATGATTAGTAGTAGTAGTAGTAGTAGTTGTAGTAGTAGTAGTAGTACACGCTCCCAATTCCGTAGCTTTACTCCAATCTGGCCTGACAAACTTTAAAATCATGACTCCGCCCTGACACTGTTGTTCTCATTTGAAGTGGGTATCTGTTCTCTGTGCATTAAAATGTCGTGCTGCACGGTCAATCTGCCTATAAATGAGTCCCCCAATTATGCAGCCAGTATGAAACATATATAACTTTATTTGTTGTCTCTTCTCACACCTTATGGTTTGATGTTGAGCCAAACCAATGATTCAGAATAGTGCGTATGTTTCTTTATAGCTGACCAGAACCAGAGACCTGCAATTTCCTATAATAGGTCCCTGCCAGAATACAGTGGAATCTCCCAAGTATTCCGTCCCCATGGACTGAAAAAATGTGGTCTTAATTGGGGATAGAATTGTGATTAAGGATAAACATAAAATGGAACTGTAAACAGGTGGTCTTTCATATAAAAATGGTTTATGTTTGGAGTTGGTCTTAATTTGACTGTATGTGTCAATGGATAGCTGGGCTGTATAAAACACGCAAGTCCACGAGTCCATCAATGTTGCAATACCTGCACACACACACAATGTAACCGAGATCAACACACTCTTCAGCAGTCGAAATTAAGCAGGATCAGTGTTCTTAATGAAAACATTTATTTAAACTGGATCGCCCTATAGTTCATCGAGATGACTAATCGGGGCTTCTCCAAAACATGGAGCGATACACAATATACATAATATACAAACCACATAGGACAAACAAACGTTACCAATGTAGGCCTACACATGCAGTTCTGACATATATTTCTAACACAATAATCAATGAAGTTATAGATACCATTATTACAAGACAGAATAATACAACAGAAGGCAAAATATTTCGCAATAATACTTACCGACGGGAGAGTTCTTAATTTACCCGTAAGATTAATTTTTGACTGCTAATACACTAAATAATCCATATTGGTAGTGATAGGTTTGTTGGAATATTTTCCCCTGGTAGTAACGAGCTTTCTAACTGCCTAAATATTATGATCTTCAGCAGTACATTATTGATACCAGACGTTTCATCAGCTAAATGTTTCGGTTACCGTAATGATAATTGGTTTGGACTATGCAAATTAATCTATATCACACTTTTTTCGGCATCGGTAAATATTGAACTAAACTTCATACCGATTTAATTTGTATCTTATATGTAATCAAGTCTTGATGTTTGTACTGAGTTTTCATTGATATTGTACATGGTAACAATTGTATTGTCCTGTGTGTCTTGTATCTACATACTGTGTGTCTCCGTGCTCTGGAGATCCCATGGTTTAGTCATCTCGATGTACTACAGGGCTATCCAGATGAAATAAATATGTTTAAACATAAACAATATGCGCCAGAACTAACATATGAAGTATCCTGTGTTCACAATGTATCATACCTCCCAAATGACCCGCATTTTGCGGGTCAGGCCCTCATATTGGCACCAAGACCCGCTGACCTGCCAGCAACCGCAGAAAACACGCCAATGGAAACAGTGATTAGATCTGGTGTAGAAGACTAAATAAGTCAAGGCTGCAGTCACAGCTGGCAAGTTCATTTGATACCATGTCAAATAGCATACTGGAAAAAGTAGAATCTTATAGCCCCCCAAAAGTGTGCTCAAAGTGCACAGATTTGCGTCTTTTGAGATGCCTCTCAAAAGCTTCTGACGCAAAGGGGGGGGGGACACCCACTCCCGCACCCACACCCACCATCACCCCCCAGCCTCGACCGCTTTGCGGCCTCGACTGATAGAGGGTCCAGCATTTTAATCATCTAAAGTTGGGACCTATGTGTATTTATGGAAGGCATAAAAATTCGTATGTTGAGTGGAATGGACACTTATCTGTTACTTGCTACATCCATAATCAAGTTTGGATGGACACCAGGAGCTATAAAAGGGATGACGGAGTTGAGTGAGTAGTTGTACTCTGAAAGTTGAATACATTGGGCAGAAGAACAGGAAAAGTTGGATATCTTCAGTAGGGTAAGCATGTAGCTTGCGGGATGATGTGGACTTTGAAGAGATTAAGCTTGTTAGTAGTACGTAGCTCAGGCTCAGGCTCAGGCTCAGGCTCAGGCTCAGGCTCAGGCTTAAGCCACCTTTGTGCATACTGCCGTGATGACATGAGTGTCATGAACTCAGACTCCACTTAGGCCTAAGCACACATACCAATGATTAGAAAAGGATATTTCATTTACATATACCACGAATTTATTAACAATTTGGAAAATATCTAGGCCTATTTGTTAAGCATGCGAAACAAAGATAACTGAAGTTGGGACCCGGGCTCTCAGTATATTACAGAACTTAGTTTCACCATTCCCTGGGACTCTTTCCGTCGAAGTAAATAAATAAATAAATAAATAAATGAATAAATAAATAAATAAATAAATAAATAAATAAATAAATAAATAAATAAATGAATTAATTAAAAAAAATAGATAAATAAAGTGTTGCCACTGTGAAAACGCTGAAGGAATAAAACATGATAAGAAATTCCTTGGTTAATGTGCCACAAAATATAAGCATATAGCATTATAGGCCTAACATACGTTCGCGGATGTTGGGAACTCCAAAGTAGACTAACTCGGTCCATTTTAACCTGCCAGCCCTTCTTGCATATGTTTTCCTCGGCCCTGTAGCCTTTGGGCTGTGATAGTAATGTTACTGTTTGATTTTCATAAATGTAAATCTATTTAGGCCAAAATATGTAAGTAGACACATAAACCTTTCAAAGATCTAATACTAGTAATAGGGCCAAACAGCTGATTTATCAACAAAAATAATAAATACAATGGAGAGTTAAGATAACCACTGCTGATAAAAAGCTGATGAATATTCTGAGCTCGGCATTTACCAAACTGGAACTTCGGTGCATGGGCTTGAAAAAGTAGTTAGCATGTTCTTTGACAGATGTCGCACCACAACCATAATTATAACGACAAGGAAAATACAAAGTCACGTGACTTCTGTACAAGCACCGTTCAGTGTGTAGTGTTTTCATGACCTAGGCAGCTTGGCATATCATGTGTTGAACTTGTCTGAAAACTCAAGTGAGTGTGGGCGTGTTAATACTTCAGGAACGAAATACTTGGTAAGTACAACATTCTTAGATTATTTAAAACACAAATGTAGCACTCACAGTTGCCAATTTGCGCTTCGTTTTGGGGGGTAAATTGCTGCTAAAATCTCGTGTCCAAGGCAGCAACTGTGACCCCAAACCAGAGCCAGCGCATAGATCGGGGAATCCCTGAGGCTTTGGCACGCAATGCATGCATTTGAAGCCTATCGGGTGTCAGGAGCAGCTGTTAATTTAATTTGCTGTAATAATTTAATCGCAGAATATTTAGGAACAATGCAGATACTTAGTTTGAAGTTCATTTGGAGAGACAACACAATGCAGTTCGGGGGCGCACCACATAAGTTTCCCGAGTGATGGCGCCCGTCAGAGTCTTTCACAGTTCACTGAATCCATCAGTGACTGCAAAAATAGCAGCAGTGCTCAGTCGGGAAACACCATCAACTCGCTCTTTGAACAAATTACGTACAGCGGTTGTGTTTAGTGAATAGCATAATCAACAGATTGACAATGATGAATAGTATGCAGTTGCTCAGAAGATAAGCAGAACCATTTGTCGGAACCGCACTTAAGTCAAGAAGTTAAGGAGGAAAGGAAAATTAGAACTACAAGTACATGTTTAGATCTAGACTATAGACAGGCACCGTTACTATTTCAGTGTTATAGCAGGTAGCCGTGAAAGTCCAAAGTTTTCTTCGCAGATCATGGATAACAATCCTGAATATTGTCAGAAAGCACATTCCTGTATGAAACTTTCTTTTTTGGAATAAAAATTGTCTTGAAACAATTTCAGGTTACAGAAGTGTACACGTTAAAAGTGTTTAAAATAAGCATAGAATGTACTAAAGTTACTGAAATCCCTTTCAAAGTTTTGCAGTCTGATTTTACTAGAATCATTTTGACCTAGACCTTTTGCAGGCCAGTCAATCAATTGACTTCAAATTTGACCAAATAAACTAGATTCCAAAGTATGTACAAGTGAACTCTTCAGTATAATAGGAACATTTAAATGAGGCAACTGCCAGTGTAATTCAAAAACTTATGCATATGTAAACATGGTAATAATAGTTATTACCTGCCATGACTAATTGGTACTCATTATCATTATGTAAACAGTTTGGTCAAAGACTCCAGGAAAGTCTTATAGGCAGTGTTATTGACTACCAGGTCAACCAAGGACATGCAATGTATATTATATGTAATTTCTTGTGGGTATTTGATAAATAATGACCAGCAAAATATTCTGAGTTTTTGATATTATTGAGATAACCATGACTGGCAGAAGTGGTTTGGCAGAACATGACATGAATGCTGGCATTTCCCATTTTCATGCACCAGTGAGACCTTACTTTTTTACCTTTCGCCATCAGTAATTGCTGTTAAACAGCATGCATTTGACCATAAGTTCGCAAATTTGATTTGGAAATAAAAAAATAAGAGTTCTAAGTTCATGATCCATCTCGGACTGCAACAATATACCATCAGTTTACAGATTTGTTTTGTCAAAAATACCAAAATTGAACTTCACATTAAAACCCATTTTGCAATCTTCAATTAAACAAAATTGTCAAAACCCTGCAAATGTTTGAGTGTGGTAGAGAAATGTGTTAGTGTGCAGCATGACATCATTGAGAGGTGTGACATACCATTAAATAGGTACGGAAAGTCCTACACTTTCACAACACTTTTCAAAGAAATGTCGGGAATCTTCATTTGGTACTACTATGACTAAAAATGTTGACCATACATATTCATAGTACAGTGAAACCTCCCTATACCGAACACCCTTAGCACCGGAAAAAAGTGTTCAGTATAGTTAGGTGTTCGGTAAGGAGGTTTGATAGCATTGAAAGTATATATTTGGGACTGAGAAATGGTGTTCAGTATAGAGAGGTGTTCTGTTTGAGAGATTTTGCTGTACAGACATAGATTGTCCACAGTCTAATACTGTGATATACAGTGTTGTGTCATGTTCAAGCTGTACAGACTTGGTTGGATCTGTGGTACAAGGTGAACATTGTGGGTCAGATGCCTGGTTTTGATTAAGATATTACCCTTGCTCTTTACTGCTAAAGCGTGATGGCAGCAGTTTGTGGGTCAGAGGTGACTTGTTAAGTCGGGGTCTGAGAGATGGTCTGGAGGCTACGTTTTCAGGAGACACAGGATGAAGTGGAGGAGAGAGGAAACAGATGTCATGTTTGGAAACCAGTGTAGCCGACTTGTGAGCAGGATATAATAAAGACAAGAGTCCTTCAAACCAAAGAGTTACTGTGCAAGAAGCTGCCGGAGAAGAGATTTCCTCAATTAAGCTGTGCCTTGTCGTATTTGATATGGTGCATTTTCAAATACGTTTTTGTCCACTGGATGCTGTTTTCAGTGGGGGTGCATGTGTAACCTGCTTGTGACAATTACATGCAAATAGTCGCTGCAGTAAAAAATGAATAGAGTCGTGAGTACTAAGATATGCACATGGTATATGGGCTGAATGGTGCTGCCTGAGACGCAAGGTAGGAAGACCTGGCAGCAAAGACAGAGTAATTAGTAGGACGAAGAGGTTTTGTGGTTGAAATCAGCATTTGAATTGAAAACGGAAGTCAATAGTCCCAAGAATCTTTTGTGCTTGTCATGTAATTTGAAAAACTGGCGAAATGAATTAGAGTAGGAAGAACAAAATGAAGTGGCCTATGTACCCCATGGTGGGTGGATGGCACTTGCAAGGCCATGTATTGTCATTGGTATAAAAGAGATAGCATAGAAGTTAATGAAAGTCTCTGGTATGAGGATATTGGACAGGAAGAGCAAGACAATTACAGTGCGTTTTTGTGATGGAGTGTTTGGCAAATGATTGTGGGATAATATGCCAACAGACAAGACAGGTTGATCATCTTGATTTAGGCTCTATGAAAAGTCATAATAAGGTTACCACCATTATTTTATCATATTGCATTGAAGATGTGATATAATGATACAAGCATTAATTCTTGTAAATTTGTAATTCTGAAAAGGACGTATCTTAACATCACTGGGAAAGTTCCAGCTTAAGTCCGAGTAACTTGCAAGGGGGTGGGCAGCACTTTAATTACTTATTTTTAGCTTTATGTCTTACTTTTTTCTTCGGGGGGGGGGGGGGGGGGGGCACTGTGAATGTGAACAATCGTTTCTACCCAACATCAGTTCAGACGGTAGAGTCCAAAATGAGGACCACTCATGTGGTACCACAGGTTTTAATATTTCAATCAAAATTTTTTGTGGTCACTGGAAAAGATTGGGTCAAAGACTTCAGTCAAGTGTTCTTCATTCCACATCAGTGATGTGTTTTGAGAAAACACATGGACCATAAAACCTGGTTTCACAATTTTCTATGCTGGTAAAACACTTTAAATCACAGTTTGAGATTTAAGTTGAGCTTTTGTTTTCACATATATGTAGAATTATATAAATTGCGAAATTAATCAAATGAGAAGATATAAATCACTTAAAAAGCATTGAAATGCTTTAAAGGTGAAACACCTAAAGCTGGATGTAGTTTAAGAATTTTTGAAGTGGTTTGAATTAAAGATTAAGTTGCCATCAGAACACTCCAACTTCAGGAATTGCTTTATCTTCTGTTCTGCCTGTGTGTGTGTTTTTTTTTTTTGGGGGGGGGTAATGTTTATGAACAGGTCAAGTTGATACTTGTAAAGATGGTGATGTCAGCATTTATTATGCTTCATATGTGGAGTCAGGCCGACACCTTTAAAGATGGTGATGTCAACAAAAACCCAACCCCTTCCATTTTTACCTCAGCTGACTTGTCAGTCAGCTGAGGTTTTTTGAGGGTCTGTCGTCCGTCCGTCCGTCGTCCGTCCGTCGTCCACAATTCACATTTTCGACTTCTTCTCAAAAACCGTCAGCCAGATTCACTTTAAACTTGGTGGAGATGTGCCTTGGGTGGGTCTCTACCAAGTTTGTTCAATTGGTCACGGTCCAGTGATTTTTGGATTTTTAATGAATTTTTTTGTTCTTTTTTGGGTGAATCTTAAAAAATCTTCTTCTCCGAAACCGCTCACCCAATTGCTTTGATATCACACAGGAACACTCCCTGGGACTCCTATTCCTTAATTTGTTCACCAGGTGGCGCTGCAATTTTTTCCTAATTTTTTATGAATTTTTGTGTGTTATAGCTATTTTCGACTTCTTCTCCAGAACCATCACTCAGATTAAGCTGAAACATGGTGGATATGTTCCTTGTACAAGGGTCAAACAAAGTTGTTCATTATGTGGGAATGCTGCGGATTCCTGATTTTTAACGATTTTTTCAATTCTGGTACTTGTCGGTCAATGCAGCTTTCCTATTGATTACTATGGAAGTCAATGGGCATTCTAATGCTAATTCACATTTTCGACTTCTTCTCCAAAACCGTCATCCAGATTGACTTCAAACTTGGTGCGGATACACCTTGAGTGGATCTCTACCAAGTTGTTCAAATGGTCACGCTCCATTGATTTTTATATTTTTTTTTTAATGCACCTTTACTATTGATTACCATGTAAGTCAATGGGCATTCTAATGCTAATTTACATTTTCGACTTCTTCTCCAAAACCATCGTCCAGATTTGCTTCAAACTTGGTGGCAATGTACCTTGGGTGGGTGTCTACCAGGTTTGTTCCAATGGTCATGTTCCAATGAATTTGGATTTTTTTATGATTTTTTTTCAAAAACCTCTACAAAAGTTTTAATAGGAAAGTTTAACATGGGAATTTCTTGTAATGGTCATAACTTTAATAATATTGACCAGATTTACTTCAAACTTGGTGGGGATGTGCCTTGGATGGATCGCTATCAAGTGTGTTCAAATGGTCACGCTCTATTGATTTTTGGATTTTTTATGAATTTGTTTGTTCTTTTTTGGGGCAAACCTTCAAAATTCTTCACCTCTGAAACTGCTCACCCAATTGCTTTTATATCGTTCATAGACACTCCCGGGGACACCTAGTTCCCAATTTGTTCACCAGGTGGCGCTGCAATTTTTTTAATGAATTTTTTGTATGGTTTTGCTATTTTTCACTTGTTTTCAGAACTGTTTCTCAGATTAAGCTGAAATGTGATGGATATGTTGTTGTGGAAGGGTCAAACAGTTGTTTAGTAGGTGGCACTGCTTTGGATTCCTGATTTTTAAGGATTTTCAATTACGGTACTTACCAGTCAGTGGAGCTTTCCTATTGATTACTGTGTAAGTCAATGGGCATTCTAATGCTAATTCACAGGACAACTGACACGAAATTTACGGTTTATTTGATAACTTGAGATCTGTTTTGAGTTAGCTACACATGTTAATTATTCTGTATGAAGGTCATGCTGAGACAGTACATGAATGACCTTGCCTCGTTTGTGGGGTCACAGTGCAACATACATGAATTTTACTCTTCATTATAACTTGAGAACTACTTGAACTTTGATGTTGTACATGTAAGTGTTCTTCTATAAAGGTCAGACTTACTCAGAACATGATGTCCTTGATCCTTTCCCAAGTTCATAGAGCTGCAAGTGTGATGAATGTCAAGATCAGCTGAGGCACGGGCTGTTCACACAGCCCTCTTGTTTTTTTTTTTATTGGTCATTTGTATATGAAGATACCAGGATACTGTTTACAAACACATACATGTGCATAAATGATTTTGAATCACTAAAATCAGGAAGAGGGACAGCATGTCATGGAGTAGATTTGAAAAGACAAAAATGTGTGATTCACTACATTCAACCTTTGTATGTGGCTGCTGGCTGAATTGTGATATTTGGACCAGTCAGCAGGTTACCCAGGAAACTGTTTATGGTTGTTGCACTTTGTAGGCCTGGTCCTAACCTATGCTTGTCACTAGATGGGGGTTACTGGATGGCCGCTGTGAAAAGCCACCATAGTCCTGTTTCCTTATATATGGTGTTGTTTGCTATACTGTACATACCTAGGGTGCAGCATTTTATGATGATGAAACTTGATTGGAAGGTGATTTTTCATATCTATCTTTCAAGTAGCTGCAGTGGATTATTCTTCCTTCTGAACTGTCCATAGGATTCCAAAACACTAAAAGAGACGTCTTCCATCATATTCTTCACAGTACATTTCCCCCAATGGAGTTAATTTGCTAAATTTTATCCAGTAAACATGTTAGACTGTAACGTTCTATTCATGTTAGTATTTAGTGTTAAATTCCACAACAATTTTGCTTTGTAACCGTCTCGGTTATATTACTGTGGTAGTATTGTGGTGACCTTTCTCTTGGGAGAAATTCATTGTCACTACTAAGACATGCCTCCTGTAATTGCACCTTTCAAACTGAATTTAGACCCAAATTTGGCATGATGACAACAGTTCAGGTGCATGCAAACTGCACAAAGCTGATTTCACAAGTCAGTCATCTGTATTTGGTAGTAATAGCTACATCTTGGAACAGTAGTTGTCTGGAGAAATTTGTGTGTTTTTTTCAGGACCTGGCGAGCAATGATATGAAGTGTGTGTCCCATATGGGTGCACTGAAGTGCCCAGGTGCGACAGCTATTTTTATGAGTAATAACATTTTACTGACAGCTGTGATAGCACTTTAAGATGAATGTATGTCGGTCTGATGATGGTCAGGTTCAGCTACTAAGTATGGTGATATCATGTGGCATTTCTCATCAGGAGGGCTGTTTCTTTATTGACATACAGCTAATGGGAGCATTCAGTTGGCCTGTCACCCTGCTTGAATAACATGGCAGGTCAACAGAGTTTGCCTTGAAGACTTTCAAACTTGCCTTAAGGACAGTCAGACTGCTGCCTTGAAGATTGTCAAAGTGTGGCTCTTTTAAAGACATTTAAACTGTGCACATGAACAAATATTCTACCTCATGTAGTTGTAGCTTTTTAGAAGTTTCTACATGATGACGAAAGAATGAACTCTTGTTTTGCTTCTATGCAAATCACCTTGTGATTTTATTATCATTTATTATTATTGTTATTATTATTATTATTATTATTATTATTATTATTATTATTATTATTATTGTTGTTGTTATTATTATTATTATCATTATTATTATCTTTATACATGTTGAAATCATGAGCAACTAGTTAAAAATGTAAACTTCTGTGTAAGTACGGTTCACTGTTGCAACTAAATTTTGTGGAGCAGTTATTCTTTTACATCACAACCACACCATAACACCTTTGGGAGTAAAATGATTATTTGTTGGGGTGGAGCAAAGACTCCCTGCAACTGATCGTGCATATTTTTTATGATGGCTTGTGGACCATTGACAGCAGCTCAGACAAATGAAGGACTAGATTTGGTTTGTGGGTCCCACATACATGTTCTTTAATGAATAATGATGGAGATGTGCGAAACTGGAGGCAGCACTAAGTGTTGCCTCTGGCAAGGTTGTATCACATGAACATAAATATAGATTTGTTGTCAGCTTTCAGGTTGTCAGGCTAGTCCTGTATCCATCATCGAGGAATGGTTAGAGACACATGGGACAATTGGTAGGAGGAACCCACTAAAATAAAGATAAGAAGGTACTGATGTTCCAAAAATAGTGGGTTTCGACACGTTTTTGATGATTAAATCACAGTTGCTTTTATGTTGCTAGGGAGATTGTACACTAGTGGTCTGGTTAGGGATGGTTCAACATTTTCATCATTTTTGAATTAGTACTTACAGTACGCAAGGGGGGAGGGGGTTAAATGGGTCTGTACACTTTCACAGGATATGGAAAATGATGGTCAATTTTTGGCATGTTTTGTGCAATTTTGCTATGATTTGGGGGCAAAATCATCATTTTTAAAGTACTAATTTGGGGGGAGGGAGGGGGGTCATGAAATTTAGTACCCTAAGTACTAATTCAAAAATGATGATAATGTTGAACTATCCCTTAGATACTGTTGCCTTTGCATATATATGTCATAATGGAAGAGAGTGTTTATCATACACCCTTGGGGCACAAGGTCCTTTATTGTCACACACCTCTTTATATTAACGACAATAGTGAATTGCATTATTTGAGTGGTGCTTAATAGTTAAATGTGAGCAACCCTATGGATGTTGTCAGATACTGTCTCAATTCAGCACCATAAACACAACTCTTTGCTCGTATGCTCCGCATGCAGCATTTGATTGCACCATATTCTGCTTTCCTTTATTGAGAGTAGATAGTAATTGCATACATAATGCCAATATAGTTTAGATTCTGCACATTCACACTGGTTATCCTTTGCTTTTATGGTGCAGTGTCAAAAGATATGAATTACCAAACACTAACACAGACATAAAACACTCGCGTCCTGTTATGGCATTACTCCCTATTTACCGGAAAAGGAAAACATCAAGTGTCCTGCAACACTTCCATACCATCTTTGCCCAAAATGTAACACTTTCATATAATGAGCACCCTAAATCTGTTAGCCCATGTGTAGTTCTATGCTCTGTGTGTCCCTTTCTGTCACTAGTTACCTCTGTTAAAGTATAGTCACACTTAAAAAGGGTGAGAGCTTTATTGTCCAAATGGGGCTGGTAGTGGACTGTTGATTGATTTTTTTTCTTTTTTTTTTTTTTTTTTTTGCATTCAGCAAGGATCAAACCCAAGCACACAGCCTCCTTCCCTGACCCGCTAAAAAAAAAAAAACAAAGAGAAAAATCAAGTGCAGCTTGTGGAAAGGTCCTTGTCTTAAAAAACTAGCATGGCAGATGAAACGTATGTTGTCAGGCCACAGCAGGTTGTTGGTTTAAATTTTACTGTATATCCTCTGGTGTGAAGTGGAAGGTTTGTCAGCTCTTCATTTTGTAAGTCATCACAGTAACAAACATTCTAAAATAATGAGTGATATTTAGTTTTGTGCATATATATATATATATATATATATATATGCAATACATGTGCATGTCAAGATTGTTTTTGCAGCCAGATGTCACAAATTAATGTCAATAAATATTCATCTCTTTTGTCATTGTAAACTGAATTATGCAAAATGACCAACAAATATGCAGACATTTTATTCTTATCTCCTGGTCTTGAGGCTGATCGAATACCTTTAATATAGTTTTGGGAAAAAAGATAAATGAAAAAATTGAGCTCACAGATTGCATTCCTGTGATGTGCCTTTTAAGTTGAGTGCGAGGCCTGCAGCATATTCGGTTGTGTATGTATTTATCTATGGAAATACCCTAATCACACACTTCAATACTTTGTCTGGTACCATGAGGCCAGGGACATCCAGTCATTGGAAAGTAGTTTTGCAGACCTCCCCTCAGCACTTCTGGGCATTCTTTTGAAGTGCTGCATCTCATGCATGAATTGTTGCAGGAGTATTTTCATCCCGATCCTGACCATTTAATTTACTTATCCTATAGATTCACTGCACCCAGGCTGTGTCATTTTAAATTGAGTGCAGAGTTGTCACAGTGTGATATCTGTGCACAGCATTTCAAAAGATCTTCTGACAGATATCTAGAACAACTTGCTGATCCAGTTTGGTTATCTTGTCAGAACTTGGCTGGTCGTTAAAAAGTGGTGTCTGTGAGACCTTTTTTTGCGATTGTGAGGTTGCATTTTGCAGATTTACATTCGGAACTATGTAGTTGGGGAAGTAGTGTTACAGCATGTCTTCTTGTTTTTAACTCATTCCCTACTATGGTCACAGGTCTTGGTCAGTGGTTCTGGCACTGACTTAAGACCATGTACAGGCATGTTGGTACTTGAATGAAAGCTCTTTTGATGAAGAATTTAAATATGCAATTGTCGTCTTAAATCTAGGTAAATATACGGGAAAATCAGGGACTGGTATAGAATGAGTTAACAGCGTAAAGCAATTGAAGGTTCATATGCTATTCAAAGTTCGTACATGTACATTCTTTTAAAAGTTAAAAGTGAAAACTATTTCAGTCCAGTGTAATTCAGCCATGTCTGAGTCAGTAATCTAGAGGAGACCATCAGCGTTATGTGTAGGAGCTGCCAGAGCCAAGTAATTCACAGGAGATACTCAATTCTAGTCATGGTAATGTAGAGTAGACAGTTAATTATAATTATGAGGAGAGTGATCAACTGTAATTAAGAGGAGAGGTAGCTAATATGATGCAGGCATATATTAATTATTGGGTGAAGGACCCAGCAAAGCCAGTGGTATGAAAACTAAAAGATGTGGAAAAAGCCTGACTAGTTTCGATTCAAAAGAATCTTATCAGAGGCAATTAGGAAATGCTGTATGCTGCTTATATATAGCAGGAGATAATGTTGGTGACGTACGTTAGGCCAACGTCATAGAAGGGGTCACGAAGCAATGTGTGACAAAACTACCAGTCCAACGGTCCAGATGGATGTGTTGCTGTGACGTTTAGAAATCTCTGGCACTTAACGCGAATTAGGAACCACTCTGGGTTACTAAGGAGGGATATAGTGCCAAGACAGCTATCTCCGTGAAGGAAATACTGATGGAGGAGAGGCCCCAAACTTATTGCCAAGAAGAGACACAAGTCTAGTATGACAAAACTATTAGTATTACACTAAACTGTAAACGAATAATTTGAGGGAGTTTGCAGCATCTAACTATTAGCTTATTTAAAAAACTATATATATATTGATTCTTGCCTGGCAAGATACGGGTCATTGCTTGTGCAGGGAAATGGGATAGTACTAATATTTTGGAATTAGAGAATACTTAGTACAGGCAGATGGAAATTTATACTTGTAACCAATTTAGGAAACACTACATGAATGTGACTTGGTGCTTGTAAACTTAAATGTATCTAAAGACACTTAATTTATGTGAGAAAGGGGTTTGTAGCCCTGCCTGTGACAGTGGTATGACTGTGTGTCCTCCGTGAATGACTGGCATGTGTCCGGTGCACTTTGTGGCAGGAAATTAATATGCATCACTCGTATTGTAATTTACAGTAGGCATAGCAATTGTAAATTACAGAAAACATTAATTCATATTCAGGGGAGACATATCCAATTGTGATTATGAGGAAGCATAGCCAATTGCAGTTTAGAGGAGACATGACCAATTGTAATTTAGCAAGCACAAACCCTCTGGGTGTCCACCAACTTGATGGACACATGAATAAGTGTAAGGCTGTGCTGTTTAAAAGTTGGAGTGATCACTTGCACTCCTATGGAGGACTCGCCCAGACAGTAGATTTTACTGAGTTCATATATGAGTAGTTCTCCTGGAGTGAACTTCAGGAGAGCTGTTCCCAGCTCACTCGAGATTTGTTCATGGAAAGGCTTAAGTGCGGTATATGGTTTTGCTTGTGTGAGGATACAGATGGGATCTTCTCTATACTTAGTGGTTACCAAGGAACTGATCAAGAATGGAGAGAAAGGTTTCAATTGACTAGCTGGTAAATTGGCCAAGGACACCAGGAAGAATGACCTGCTGAGCTGACCTTCACAGATATCCTCAAGGCAGTATGAGGGTTGGAGTCCCACAGAATACTTGTCTTGATGAATGCAATAAAGTACCGAGTAAATGAGAACATGCTGCTTCAAGCATAGATATGGAAATGTGTTTGTGTCATCATGATTGGACATTGAGTCAGCAATGTGTGTTGGGATTATTGGACATCCTTGAGGAGTTGTCTTCAGTGCATGTAATCAGCTAGTGAACGATCAAAGGATCAGTGCATGGTATTGAATCGCAGTACACATGTGCATTCAGACCTACTGTGATCTATTGCATACAAGCTTCAGCAGCACATAGGTTATGTTGTCTATTTAATTTTTTAGAGATGTAAAATATATGTCTGTATCAAAAAAACCCACACAGAAATAGCTCCCAAGTACTGTTATTCCTTGATTTTCGATCACACCTAGCCAATGATTATCTGTGTAGATTTATGTATGTATCAAGTGTGGGACTGTGTTTGCAAGGGGTGAATTTTCTGTCACACAGTGATAATGCAGACAAAGTTCTGAATGCAATAGATTTTATACATATTTGTTACCAATACTTCCACATTACATGCGGTACAACTCTCCAGGTGGCAATAGACATGGTGCTATGATATACATTAGCCTGGCAATTCCAGCACGTTGATTTGCACTCACATGATTAAAAAAAAAAAAAATTTAATTGTTGACATTGATCAATAGGGCAAGGGTATTCATTTTCATGAAATGTGATCAAAACTTTCTATATATGATAATGAACTATGAATTGAAAAAAAAAAAAAAAATCTCAAGAAGTGTTAGGGCTCAACATCAAGGGAAGCTCCATTGTCCAGGAAAACTAAATTTTCAGTCTAGACAACCAAAAATGTTTAGCTTTTTTAGTTGTCTGGTCTTAGGTAAAAGTTGGCAAGGGACCACCAAGTAAAACCTTAAATGTCAGCTCCTGATTGTAAAAGACTCAGCTTGTGAAACATGAATCCAGGTTTCAATAAATCATGAACATGAAAATTGTTTTTATAGTTTTGGTGAAGTGTAGAAATCTGTTTTGAACTGTGAAAGTGAAGCCTAAATCATGGTGAGTGGGATTGCCCTTTGACACCCCTGTTTAGTGTAGGATGTCATGTGGTATAATGACGTGGTTGTCGAGTGATGATGGAGCTGTCCGAGCTGCTGATGGAGGGCACTGTAATCTAAGAAGTGTGTTGTAGTTAATATTACTCTTAAACATCTCATATTCTCTAAAAGGAAGTAAACGTCTTCCTTTTTTTCTTGTCACACACAGAGAAATTTTTTTTTTTTTTTTAAATCAACAGGATTGGTAGGTAGGGGAAATAGATTAGTTATGATTTTCTTTTATTTAACTTCTATTGTGCAAAAATGAGGACAAAACAAAAATAATGGCATTTTAGGTATTTGAAAACAACTGGTCATGTTTTAAAGGGCTTTCAGTGCATGGATCTGTTTGCTGGAAATTTGTTTGGCCCCCTTCTCAGAAGGGATGTAAAGGTTTGCTCATGTTGGTTGGATGGATGATCTGCCTGTATGTTGGTGACTTAAAAGGCAGTTTCCACACAATAACTGAACAAGCTTTCGAGCTACAAATTTTATACTGCACAGATATGTAGTCCTCTGTGAGGACCTATGTAAGGTGCAAGAGGAGTGATCTTTGATGTAATTTCCAAGGTCAGAGGAGCACCTTAAGTGAATTTGTTTTCTGCACCCTCCCTTCATTAATTTTTGCATTACATTGTACAACTTTCATATTACACAGGTTTATGCTCCTCTTTGGGGGTTATTTTTGTTTCAAAGATGGATGACCTTGATTACATTTCCCAAGGTCACAGAGCCACTTGCTGAATTCAGTTTTTGCAGGATGCATATTTATCAGCTGCGTCTCCCATATAGCACGGTTTATGGTCCTGTATATTATACAAAAGGGCTAAGATATAAGTTTGAAGAATGGTGACCTTTACCCAGTTCCCAAGGTCAAAGAGCTACAATGCTGGTTGGTCGATACATTACCTCTTGTTAGCCCTTGGTAAGGGCTAGGTCAACTCGAAAGATGGATGACCTTAATCTGATGTTGCCTGCTTAGAAGAACACAGGTGTGTGTGTGTGTGTGTGGGGGGGGGGGGTCATCTATGTTTTGCAAACATGTCTTGTTTTACATGAAAAAGTGGTAATTTGATTATCAGGAGAATAAAAATATGAGAAGGTAGGGTAATATTTCCATGTTCTGTTTTGTGTTTTCTGTTCAGAGACCAAAATAACGGAAAACTAGTCTGACACCTTTGAATGATATCTTGGGTATTTATGGTACAGCTCTAAGTGTGGTGGGACATTTGACTTAAGAGATATATTTAGTGCTAATCCTGAACAACATGACATTCACGAAGTGTCTGTTACTGTGTGTGGTGAATAAATACTGGTATGTACACTAATTGATTTACCCGAGACAATTTCTGTTAATAAATCACACTCATTGTTGTGTTGTCTGGAGCACTTCTATAAATATGAAAGTACATTTTTCCTCTCCCTTTTTTGTCCTGTCAAACAGTCTGAAGATGAAATGGCAAAATGGCATGTGTGTGAAAGTACATTTACATGTCCAGACCTGATGACCTTCTTGTGGGCACATGTATTGAAGAACCACTGTAAATTGGTTTAATTTCGCTGTACTCTCATTTTTGTGTATTTCGCTGATGGCACAAAACTATGAAAATAAAAACACATTGAAATAGTATCTTAACTCTGTTTACATAGGAATAATGTCCCAAACAATGAAATTAAAATTACTGTGAAATATCAAAAGTACAAAAATCATGAAAATTTATACATGTGAAAATAAAGCAATTTACAGTATACAGTCAAACCTGATTATTATGACACCCTGTGTTCCCTACAAGATGTCTCAAATGTATCTGAGCATGTCCTCTCGGAATGTTGTTATACCTGTAGTGAGGTTTCACTATAATAATCAGACTCAGTATTTAGAGCACTGAATATTGATACATTCTCAAATTACTGTGAATAAGTTAGAATTCATGCATCAGTCGGCCTTTTGTCAGATTATCAGAAATTGATATGTATAGGATTTCTTCCTGTGGACATATACGACTCAAGAAAAGCGACATGTGGTGCACTCCTATGGTTGAAGAGAAAAGACAAAGAAAGAAAGTCAGCAAAGTCTTTCCATCAGGTCCTCAAACGTGCATTGATTTAAGTGGTGCCCTATACTTTTAGGGCTGTGCTGTATTGATGTCCTGCACATGTACAAGGTGTGTTTTATTTTTGTCATTCTCTGCAGTCTATACCTGTACAGGTTTTCTAAATTCTGATTCTAAAATCTGCAGTTCAAGATATAGGAGTCCCTAAGTACTGTGAGTTCAGGCCACGGAGATGATGATTTCAAAGGATTTGTAATGAAAATTTATCCTGCATCCTACCTCATTATTTCTGGGTGCCAACCCAGACATATTGTTTTTGCAAAGTTCTTTCTTTTTCTTTCTTTCTTTCTTTCTTTCTTTCTTTCTTTCTTTCTTTCTTTCTTTCTTTCTTTCTTTCTTTCTTTCTTTCTTTCTTTCTTTCTTTCTTTCTCTTCTTTCTTTCTTTCTTTCTTTCTTTCTTTCTTTCTCTTCTTTCTTTCTTTCTTTCTTTCTTTCTTTCTTTCTTTCTTTCTTTCTTTCTTCTTCTTTCTTCTTTCTTTCTTCTTTCTTTCTTTCTTTTCTTTCTTTTCTTTCTTTCTTTCTTTCTTTCTTTTTCTTCTTTCTTTCTTTCTTTCTTTCTTTCTTTCTTTCTTTCTTTCTTTCTTCTTTCTTGTCCGGAGCTTTTCTTTGACACCGTGCAAACTACACTATTTCAACTTGGCATGGTATATTGTATGCAAAGACTAATAGTATGTCATCATTCTGACCAATTTACAGCATTAAATTTTTGTATCTTGCTTTAATAAATTGTCTGTAATCCTCACTTGTGTTCATACAAATGTTGCCCATCTTCCAAGCCAGACTTCAGAACACGAGGTAGCGAGTACTCCCGAATGAAGTATCGTTAGAAAAACGCCCCCGGACTGACCTAGATATTCCGGAGAATCATCTTCGGTAGTTTCCAACTAAAATAACACGTATCTGTTTGAAATAAAGGCAGTTTTGGCGGGGTTTCCGCTAAAATACTTTTGTTTCAGTCAATGGGAGAGCTTGTTCTTAAAATAGACAAGGTTCTCAGCATTCTGACGATGTGAACAACATGGCGGGTACACGAAATATAGATTGTAACCGTGCTGATGAAATCACCCTATTTTTGTGCAGTTACATCATTCAAATTGTCATAAACAATGGCCTGATCATTGATTTAAATCACTGTAGAAGGAAAATACTCATTTTTAACACAAAATCAAAATAGCCATCGACAACAACTGCCGTTTCTCTACAGTGAAATGTGCGCCTACATGTAAATAAACAGCACCAGGAATTTGAGACGGCCTTTACTCAGCCACTACAAAAGTGCCAGTCCTGCTCGAACTGGTGGCAATAATGTGTGAGTACACTCGATACTGGCATGCTAGGAGTAACAGATATGGGGCTTACATGAAAACTGTGGACTGTATCTTGTTCACAAGTAAAACTTTATGGACAGATGGAAGCAGGGACAGACATGAGTGATTGCATAAGCTCTGCAACCTATGGTCAGCCGAGCTCAGAATAGAGTAAAACAAAGGTTCTTCATATAAAGCTTGGATGTGAAACATTTTCTCTTAAAAAGTCAAGTAGCAAACAGCCATAATGTTTAGGATCCACGTGGATAACACTGACATCATTTTTGTTATTATTCATGCTGTATTAAGTTTATTATCATTCTGATTCTGTGAAGTTCATCATCATACTAAAATAATTTTTTTTTATGTCACATCAGTGCCAGTTTGTAACCGTTTACATTGCTGAACCTCTACCAATGCATACAGGGTACTAGAATCAATCGAGATCAATATCAGTAGTTGGTCTGGCACCATTTGAGGCCTAATAAATCAAACCTTTGCAAGCTTGCTTGAAGTGTTCCTACTTACCCCATGGGACAGCCTTCAGTCTGGTATGAGAGGAATTCTCGGTGTTACTATTTAGGTGGTCACCCTTTTGAACTAACCAGGCAAACAGATATTTACAAATGACCAATGGAATTTTATTCCCTACTCAAAATGTTATACCTGTGGTATCAACAGTATAAAATAGGCCTCATTACTCACTCTTCTTTTTCCTCTAACCCTGATAGAAATACATTGTGCACATCATTTTCTTCTCTCAACAAGTTTTTTCACTCATGCAGCCAGACTAAATTGAAAAAAAAAAAAGAAAGAAAAACTTGGTTAAAAAAAATATCAATAACTAGAAAATTTGATTTGCTTTTTAGTAAATCAGTCTGGGTGCCTGGAAAAACTGCAATGCAATGTATGCAGCTGTGACATAAGCTCCAAATGTGTAATGTCATGTTAACAGTATGGCCAAGTTGTTGAAAAGTGTTGCAGAATGATATAGGTAGACATGTCTAGCTTGGACTTTTAAGGTCACTCTAGATCAAAAAAGGCAACACCATATGAAAACTTATATATCATTTCCTACTCATGTTCAATAGTAACTATGGCCCAGAAGTGCACCGTTTTCCATATACAGAGATTCAAATCTGTCACCAGCTCATTAGCTACAAGTAACCTATGTTGCTATTTAAGATTCAAATTTTAGGCAATCATCTATTTGCATAATTCAAATCCTACAAGTTTGGTTCATTGGTTCATTGGATGCACCTCGATCACAAACCTATATATTGAATTTGGAATGGCGTCTCTATCTGTTATAGTTTTGAAGATATTCCAGATTTAAATTTCCAAAGTGCCTTAATTAGCATAATTTAAAATTTTACAAACTTTTGTATAATGTCCATTAGATTGGCAGATGTCACAACCTATGTGCTGAATTTGAATTTATCTATAATAGTTTTGAAGATATGGAGCTTATAAATTTTAATTGCCCCCTAATTAGCATTATTTTGAACATCATGACTATTCCAAATCAGAGAGACAACTTTTCTACTAGGTGTATTACCATGCCAAGTTGAAACAGTGTAGCTTGCACGGTGTCAGAGAAAAGCTCTGGACAAATTTGGCAGAAAGAAGAAGAAGAAAAAGAAAGAAGAAGAAAGAAAGCAAGAAAGAAGAAAGAAAGAAAGAAAGAAAGAAAGAAAGAAAGAAAGAAAGAAAGAAAGAAAGAAAGAAAGAAAGAAAGAAAGAAAGAAAGAAAGAAAGAAAGAAAGAAAGAAAGAAAGAAAGAAAGAAAGAAAGAAAGAAAGAAAGAAAGAAAGAAAGAAGCAAAAACAGTATGTCTGGGTTGGCACCCAGACATAATGTAAGAAAATATCTTGTGGCATAGTACTGTTTGTTCTCGGGGTTGTCATTAACTAACAGTGGTCACCTTCAGCATGCTGGTGAAGACTTGTAATTCTTTAAGTACTGCATAACAAATGTCCATGTATTATTGTGTCAAAATAGCCACCCACAGTTAGCTTAATTGAAACGGTCATGCTTACCATTTATTTTGATTCCTTTGCCAAAGGGCAGTTGATGTAAAATTGTGTAAGTCTGCTGACTTTGCTTCACTGAGTTTGTCATGTTTGATCTTGTTGGCATTCCTGAGTACTGGTTGACATGAGGGGTTCTTATGGTATTTACTTCCAGGATGGCAAACAAGCATGACTTGCACCATTATTGTGTTGAAAAACAGGAAAAAAGCCCGCAGTGAGTTGTGAATTTGCTTGTGGTCATAATGATGCAGCCAAGTTTTCATTTATGGTCTGTCATACTTGAGGATATTACTCATAAGAACGTCTCTGCGCCATGCAGAAGTGCAAGTTTTAAAGTATGGCATGGTGTTTATTTGCTGCTACAGTTAGGGGGATTTATGTCTAATTTGGGGACGTGAAACACTTGGGACTGTTACTGGGAAGGCTTTATGGCAATAAGAGTGCTAAATCTCTTGTGACTTAGCTAGCTGTGATTTCAAAATAACAGGGCCACAAAAACCCACGCTAGACCTGGCCATTCCAGCATTATTACGAATGGCTGGGTGACCATGACCCATTTGAGAAATCAGTGGTACATATATTTAGAGATGGCAAAATTTGGATCTCAGATGTCTATTTTAATATGCATGAAGACTTGATGGCTTTGTATTGGTCTTTTCAAAAATATGCACCCCGTGGCAAAGTCCAACATTTTTTATGGGCTGGGTTCAGCACTGTCTTTGTGGCCTCAAATTACATTCCAGCTCTGCTATGCCCGCTGCCACACCACCTGTCAAGGTTTCAAGGAAACACTGTGCCTGTCTTTGCCCCAGCAAGCAAGCTTAAACTTGATAACAGATAAAGTTGTCAACTTTGCATGCTTGCTGCCACTCTCAAAATTTTTAGGGCACATTTACTGGTGGTGGCTTTTATGGAGTATAAAGCAGGAACATAGTTTCTTGACTCAGATTTGTTTGATACCTGTATGAAATGTTTCCCACAAATAACGTATCTTTTGAAGTGCTGTTGTACGATAGAAGAAAAAGGGACATGTGACCTACTTTTTGGATGTGATTACTTGACAGTGACGGAAGAATGTTAAAAGTCCATGGATTCGCAGTAGGTGGTAGGTATTATTTCAAAGTACATTTAGCCCTAATTATGCCCAATTTAAGTCTTATGTGTGTATTTTAGGTGGACACAAAGTCTTCAGGAAGAGTTGAAGGGTGCAGCAGGATGGATGGAAGTAACTATGGGGCAGGTTGAAAAGGGCAAGCTGTCTGTTGATGGGTTGAAGTAGAGCAGGACATTGGTACCGATGCATTGAAGTGTCTCTCTTTGATGTCTCGAAGCAGTGTTGTATTTTTGTCCTTTCTGTGACACAAAGCCTCTCAGCTCTTACTTGATTACAGTAAGACTGAGACAAACAAGTTTCCTTTGGAGGTGATATGATACCACCCAGTGCACCTGGGCAATTTGTTGATCTGGGGCATGATATTCTGAGGTGTCTCATCTGCAGACCTGCCTCCTTCAAAGCATTTGAAGCAAGTGCCCAACTCATGCCAAGGAAAGTTGTTGATCTGGGGCATGTGATTGTGATAGGGCTCATCTACAATTCTCAGTCAAAATTGTTTTTCATTACTGTTGAATCAGTTGAAAACACTGAAGGTAAAGGCCTCAGTGAGTCAAATATTGGGGAGGAGCCCAAGAGTGATTGAGTAAAGACCTGACTAAATATAAAATATGTACATGAGCATTTATTGTGTAGGTGATTGTCACAACCAAAGGCAGTTTGTTGGTTGGCTGAACTGCCCACTGTGGCAAGACCAACTAAAGTGAAGGTCTGCTCAGCAGGCATGAGTGATTCTGTTTAACCCTTTCCTGCTTGAAGTAAGACTCCCATGCCAAGGAAAGCTGTTGACTGGGGAATGTGATCTTAATAGGTCTCATCTACCATTCTCATGCAAGGTGTTTTTCATTACTGCTTAAAACACTGAAGCAGACAACATTTGACCACCAGCCAGTTTTGGCCGATTTAAGGGGCAAAGGGTTAATGGATGAATCTGCGAAGTAAATTGTCTTACATCAGAGACTGAAAGCATCTGAAGGTTAAACAAAAAAGAAAATCACTGCATAAGTATATCCAGGATTATATTTTCTGTGTCAGAGTCATCGGCTGATCTAGAAATTTATTAGTGGGGGTGCACAAAGTGTGGGTTTGGCTCAGAAGCTCCCGAATTTTAGCATTTTGACTATGATCTGCTTTTCACCCTTTTCTGGCACCAGAAAAACCATCTTATCGCTGTGTTGTGTTATAAATTTTGCAACAGCTTATGGCTCACTGAAGAGAAAAAGCTATAAAAATGGTGGGCTGGGGGGGGGGGGGGGCAGGGGCAGTGTTTCCATTAATTCCCAATGGGGGTATATTACCCTTTGGGAACCTGAAATACCCTCTCAGAAAATTCTAAAGGGTCACAAGTCTTGTCTGTTTACATGTAAAATAGGTGAAAATCTAGTTTTTTCCCCTGAATTTCCCTTCTTGTGACGCCGTGAAAAAAATCCTAACGGAAACACTAGGGGTAAGGGAGGCACCCTCCAGGCTTCTTAGGGGGAGAGGGGTGGGTGAGTGGTCACCCCCTCTGAATGTGTACCTGAGAGTTGCCTCATAGCTCAGCTGTGTGGCCAGTTATGAAAGAGTGGCTTTAACTGAGCTGTAAATAATAACTAACCATTCACCAAGTGTTGAACTTTGTGCTTTTCATACAGCCCTGGGGTATTAATTGTTTTGAACACTTTGCCACAATACTTGCTGGCCCAAGGGATAAATACATACATTGTAACAGAATCATATACTGAAACATTTTTAACATATCTGTGGGATTTACAACAAAGTGTTAGTATTCTTACAGCTTATCTTATGTTTCAGAACCCCCTGTATACAGACTAAACAGCCCCACATGAAAGCATACCGACCAAAGGAGTTTATAAAAAAACTAGAGAACATTGCCCTTAATTATTTAAGCTGTCAGGTGCCATAATATTAGTGCCTAGTTTTGGTGATGTAAAAGTATTTGAGATTTAATTTGGACATTAAAGTACAAAAGTTGAATGGTAGGTTAACCTGTGAAATAGGAACCAGCAGTGAAGCCTATTCAAAGTTACACAGCTGTGAAATTTGACTCTGCAGAGTTCCTACTGGTCACCGACTTTGCATGGCACCCTGATCGTATCAGACGTGAACCTAGGCCTACATGAAAGAGATATAAAGACGTTTATAACATAACCAACGATAAGTGCCAGAAAGCTAGAAAATGGAGCTTGCTATAAGACACTTCTTTGGAAAAAAGAAGATAGATTGTCAGCAGTATTGAGCATGCTAGGGGTTAGTGCTGGCACAGCTCCATGGATTTGTTGATACCAGCCCCGACAAAATGTACAGTGATTGATCTGGACTGACCTTGTGTAAGTTTTTACTTTCCCAGTACGTTGCATTGTGTGTACCAGCTCTTTATTATCCGTGCAAAATTGACGAAAGATGAGGTGACTCACTGTAGTTTGTGACCCAAATTATTGAGGAACAAAAAGAGGAAATTTTAAACAGAAGAGTTTTGGAAGTCAATTCACAAATATATATTCAACAGCGTATCATTACATACAATTTTGATATCAAAAGCCTGAGTCTGATGACAACTGTCTGGTGCATATGAGCACGAAATGATAATTTTTGCCTGTTAAGATTTTTCTTTTTTCTGTCACATTATGACTGGGTAGAGTTCCAGTTGGCATTCATGTAATGAAGACAGTTATTTTGTAGTACTGTACATGTGGCCCAGTATGTCTGGCTGTCTGCCTGTACATGCAACTGATTACACGTTGGCAGATTATCTATAAATGCATTGTAGTCCAGGTGATATGTGCAAGAATTGTGCCTTTTTAATGTAAAAGCATGAAACTTGGCACACTTCTAGGTACTGGCCTTTCAAAGATTTTCAGATATGAAGGCATGGCAAGCAAGCCCTGTTGCGCCCTGGGCGGCCATTTTGGTGCGGCCATTATGAAAATTCATACTTTTGTCAATATATCTGCATCTATTCATGCTAGCATTGAAAATTTGGTGCCTTTACCTATGTTTTCAGGGTCAACGAAGACAATGAGACCTTTATTATCACTCTAGAACGTATATTAAACCCCCAGGCATAAACATTAGTTCCTTTCTCGGCAAATTTTACTTATTTTTTACATACGCATCACTATTAAGAAATATATCATCCAGTTCTTGTTTCATCATTGAAGATGTAATGCATTGGTCCAACAATGATCAATGCAATTTATCTCTAATACAGTCATTTAACCCTTAGTAGGCCTGAGTCTGATGACAACTGTCATGTGCATGCAAGGTGTTCAACACCAAGGATGGTGAAATAAGCTGTTGAATATGGACATATTTCCAGCTAGGTGGGCTTGTTCCTGTTTTCATATAAAACTTTTGCTGGGGAAGCAGCATTAATGACCAAGAAACTGCAGATATGGTTTACATTATTGACTGTTGTCAAACTGTTTATAAATGCCACATCAGGTGTTATGCCCCTTCCTGCCAAAGGTTGGGCATATAGTCAAAGCTTTTTTTGTCTGTTCATCCATCTGTGCATCCGTATAGCTGCCTGTTGTACGTTTTGCCTAAGTTATAATTTTGTTGTTGTTTGGTGTACATTTTTGAAACTTTACACAGAAGTAAACCTTGACTTGCAAGTGTACATGTGTCATAAAGTAAAACTAAGTCACTAGGTCAAATATCTGGGTCACAGTTTAGAATGAAACAGGACCTGTGGGTGGAGGGTGGTATAGTTCTAGCAATCGCCTCCTTATAATTACTTGGGTGACTAGTCACATTGTGTTTGATGTAGAACAAAATGGAATATGTGAGTGCGCAATTCATAGTTTCTCTTTCAGGTGCCAGTACCTGAAATTCAGTGAACTAACAAGGGGGGGTGGAGTATGTTTTCATACAATTTATACTTACCGACCGGTACGCTTTTAGATGCTATGTGTTCACAGTTTCTGTTTTAGCACACTGCTCTGCACCTGCAACTTCTAGTTCTTTCCTGTGTGAGTTCACTGCGACAAGCCAACTTCCATCTGTATATTGACTGTCTTACAAAGGTGTTTCTGCCTGGATCACACACATTATACACATTGGCGTCCAGTCCATATACCAGATATGGCCAGTCTCTGTAATACACATTCAGTTGTGTTCCAAGAGTTCTGCAAGGGAAACTTGACAGTTCAAAAGACTCATCGGTGATTGATCAGGCGCATGAACAAAACAATGCTGCCATAAAGGGAGATAGTGGAGCGATTGGTTTGACCCAAAACCCCGATTTTCTCCGGTGTTTCACAGTTGCTGGACCAGCGTTAGCAAGACTCATCTCAGAGTTTGAAGCAACTGTAAAGTTGCTGATCAATCTGTGGCAGATGCAATTGAAAAAGCCGGAAAAAACTGGACAGGACCAGTATGAAAAAACTGGACAGGACCAGTATGACACATTTGTGACACAACACCAAGCAGGAGACAAACTTATCTCAGACCCAATTCCAAAGAATAAGTTTCCATTGTTCAGTAGGCTTCCTTCACGGAAAGTATGCAAGACGATACTCCAAGTATCTGCCCTGAAAAAAAATGATTGTGCATTGTTCTCTCGGCTTTACATTGCATGTCAGACACATGGGGGAGCCTGACTCAGGGTTCGATTTAATTGGTATCGCATCGCAAAAAAACGATGCATAAATTGGGTAACCGCGATGCAAGTTGCCATACGCAGAGCAAATGTTGCCATACACAATTTTTGCCCTGAAAAATAAAAGCTTTATCTCCTAAAAAGAAAATTGTCTTGAAAATAAATCAGATCATCTGAAAAAAGAGAGAAATTTTGCTCATTTACCTCGGTGAATCTCATTTTTTAATTTTTGTGAGGCTAAAAAGGTATCGGTTAAAAAAATAAAAAACTGGAGATGCCAGTTTGTGTGGGACTAGCAAACATGTGCCATGCTTTTGGATGGACCCCAACTCGCCAAACCCATGATGACACTTCTTATTCTTCTAATTATCGCAACCCTGACTGTAACAACCATGTCAAAAGTTAGAGTGCAAACGGTCAAAGATTGGCAGCGCCAGGTCAATACGGAATATATGAATGGCTGCAATTTGAAAGCGTCAAGGAAATGACTGTCTGTCGAATTTACTGTGTTATATGCCGGCAACACAAAGCCAAGATACGTGGACTGAGAAATTATAATTCCGCATTTGTGGATGGTGTCACCACTCGACCAGTATCAAAAAGGACAATATTATGAAGCACAATAAGTCAGATCAGCACAAAAAAGCAATATATTTGGTAAAACAGCTGAAAAGTGTTTTGCAAATTTACGGATCTACACCTATTGGGCGTGCAGTATCTTGGTCTAAAGCAGATGAGATTGCACGAGTTGGTCGCTTGTTTGATATTGCGTACATGTTGGCAAAGGAGGAAGTACCTTTCACCTTGTATTTACCAGTCGCTAATTTAGAAAAAAACAAACACAGAGTGGCACTTGGCAGGACTTATATTATGGACAAAAAGTCTGCCGAATTTACAGAATGCATTGCTGATGAGATGCAAGATAGTTTGATCACATCACTGAAAAAAGCTGAGTATTTTTCTATTATGACTGATGGCGCAATTGATGTAAGTGTATGTGAGAAAGAAGTGATCTATGTACATTATGTTAATGCAGGTAGAAGCACCAATTGTAACTTTTTTAGTTTGTCAAATGTTGAACATGCAGATGCTCTAGGACTGAAGAAAACTCTTGAGAATGCTTTGGAGAAGGCAGGGTTAAACGACGATGGTGCAATGTATGACAAACTTGTTGGCTTCTTTGCAGATGGGGCAGCAGTTAATCTAGGGAATAAAAAGGGCATTGCAGCTCTAATGAGGGAAGATGCACCATGGCTTGTAGCCATACATTGTTTTAATCCCAGGCTGGAGCTTGGAATAAGAGATTCATTCTATCCCAGTCACATGCGCACGCAAGATAAATTCGTCTTTTTTCGGGCATAAATTTGTAACAAATCCCAGCAACCATGCCCTCTCGTGCATTGCTGACGTTGCTTGTTACGTCAGCAGGCAGCACATTGTGTTTCATCGATCTTGCTTCCATAAACAAAGTATAACGTGAAGTCTGCTGTCAGAACAGCACGTGCCGCATGCACCGCGTGATAACCAAAGTTGTAAAGCTTATTTCCATTAAAAAAAATAAAAGGGGGGATGGGTCTGTCACTTGATGCATTTTTTGATATTTCAGTTGATCAGGTTTGCTTGTTTGTCTCTTGCAACATTGCTGTGTTGTCGGAAACTGGGATAGAATGGGTTTAACTACTTCTGGGGAGGATTGGACTTTGAACTAAGCCCGCACCATGAAGGCTTGACAGGTTTAGTCCATGCCCGACGAAGGAGGTGCGGGCTTAGTTGAACGTCCAATCCTCCCCAGAAGTAGTTAAACCCCTAATTCAAAAAAACATATGTGGAAGAAGTTACAGATAGGATGTTGAAACTTTACTATCTGTATCATAACAGCACCAAAAGGCTTTGCGAATTGCGACAATTGGCCGAGATCATGGAGGAACAGATAAGTGTTCTACAAAGAGCGCATGGGACTTCAACATAAAAACTGAGCATGTGCTGCCCTTATGCAGCGTTAGCCTGTAATGATTGGCCACCTGGAAAACTTAGTAGAAGATTCCAAGACAACAAAAGCTGATCAGTGCAAAATGAAGGGACATTTGAAAGTGCTCAAAGGTCTGAAATTTGTGCTGCATATGTTGTATCTGGGGGACAGTTTGCAGCCATTGTCCAAATTGTCCCTGGGCTTACAAAGTGATTGTGTGGATTTGCTGTATGCGAAAAACCTGCTTGATACCCTGTACTCATCTCTGGAAGCAAAAATTCAAGAACATGAAACTGGTTTTCCTGAGGACCTAAAAAGGTTGCTGAAAGAAGATTCCACATCAAATCCCTGCAGCTACAAAGGCATCACTCTTACAAATGCTGAGGACAGTGTCAAGCAGTGTTTCAAACAGAGTACACTGAAAATGTTAAATCTAGTCTTGAGAACGGGTTTGGTGACATGCACAAACAAAGAGTATTTCAAGGTTTACAGTTGCTTCATGCTGAGCAGTGGCCATCATATGAGGAGAACCTGTCATTTCAGAGAGAATGTGCTCAGAGATATTATTGATCATTTCCAAAAACTGCTGGGGAAAAAACACGTTGAACCCTCTCTGGTCGCAAATGAATTTGCAGAACTGAAATCATTCAGACTTTCAACATTAAATAGTCTGCCTAGAAAACAATCTTGGAAGTGTATTTACAGCCGATATCATGCACAGTTTGCAAATTTTCTTGTAATTGTCTCAATACTGAAAGTTTTCCCTGCCTCTGTTGAGACATTTCATGACTATGCATTGAAAGTTTTTCTGCCATACATTCATGAGCAGCTGCAAAACGCCAGTTGAATGGATATAATTTGGGACTGTTATTTTCAGAACAACTTGGAATAAAAAACCAGGGAAGTTGTGGTACTGGAGTTAGAATAAGGGTTGAAGGGTCAACTTCCCTTTCATCAAACTGGCAGAGATTTCTTCGCATGAGTGAAAATAAGAAAGAACTGTTTGCTTTCCTCGCCATCAAATAAAGCATATCAGGGCAGATAAGCAGGTCATCACCACACCTGAAATGGATGTATTATCCAATTGTCAACCAGATACAGGCCAGCTGGCCCCATGCAGTCATGAAGAGGCTGACACCACATGATATTTCATGTAGCTGGTGCTGTAAACCAAGGGTACCAGAAGGTTACGTTGCGTACAGTTGACACTGATGCAGCCACAACTGTCCCTAAACTCAACATCAAGGAACTTTGGGTGGCATTTGGAACAGCCAGGCACTTTGGATATATCCCTGCCCATGAGATTGCTTGGTCCCTAGGTCCAGAAAAATCAAAGGCCCTACCCAGGTTTCACGCCTTCACAGGCTGCGACACAGTGTCAAGCTTTGCAACCAAGGGCAAGAAGACAGCATGGGACATTTGGAAGGTGTATGATGCTGCTACAGTGGCTTTTCTTGCTTTGTCAGAAGCACCTGAGTATATCTCAGCAGGGAACATTGCAATCTTGGAACAATTCACAATTCTGCTGTATAACGGAACAAGCAGTCTAGAAGGCATCAATGCTGCCCGTAAAGAGTTATTTGTCAAAAAAGGACAATCAATGGAGGCAATTCCTCCCACCAAGGATGCTTTGGTGCAGCATATCTGCAGGGCTGTTTATCAAGGTGGACATTACTGGGGTCAAGCACTGAAGGTTTCGCCAATTTGCCATCTCCTGGAGACAGGGGCTGGACCAACCCTGATGAATGGACCTCACTGTGGACAACAATTCCAGAGATCAGCCAAGCCTCCCATGAACTTGTTTGCTGTGGATGCACAAAAGGTTGTAGGGGTGGATGTAAATGCAAAGGCGAAGGACTGAAGTGTACAGCATTGTGCAAGTGTGGTGGGGACTGGGATGAATAGTTATCATCATGTCACATATGCTATCTCCACATTCCAATGTGGGCCTACTGCATGGCCAATTGTATTTCGATATTTGAACAAGCTGACATGAACAATGCATCATGATCTCTTATCTACCATGTATCCCACTGCAATAGACCTGTTCATACCGATTTGTGCCAAACTTTTCCGGGCCCTAATTAATTATGCATTCCATTGTTGGCCTGATTGTCCAATCAGCAAGTGACCAAGTCAGGCCCACGCTTTCATATGTTCACAACGGATGCCACCGTTAACGCTTGTGATTACAGCGTAAATCTTTTACCAAAAATGTCACATCAGTGGTGAAATGTGCATGTTTAGTTTGCTGATGGTTTGATTTTTCATTAAACCCAAGCACATCATGTGTTTTACTTTCTGATCCTTCCACGTTAAATCCGGCCAGCGTGGTCGCGCACAAAATGTAAACAAAGCAGGCTGCGCTTCGAACTGGGGCCGAAGTGAACCGAATAAACCTGAGTCTTATGGTCTATTATACTGGATGTACCATATAAGAACAGCTTTACTCTTTCAATACTTTGTGGCAAGCATCTGTAATATTTGTCCATATATGCCTATGTATCTTCAACATCAAATGATGTGAACTCCATTCACAGTCTTATGAATTGCCAGACACATATTTAGCTACTCTGTGTAATGACACTATGCTCTGTTGTTTACATTATGCCCCACTTTGTAGACATTAAATGTGACCTGGCAGCACTCATGCCAGGTATCAAACAATGCAAAGACTACAAGTCTGATACAAGAAGCCCATAAAGTGAAAGTGCTGTTATGTTTAGCATCTACTTCTCATTCATTAAATATTTACATTGTGTTATAGTGACAACAGCCTAATTCACAGAGCACAGGCAAAACTAATGGGTCTTTTACTATTCTTATTGCTTCCATCATAGCCCTTGACCATGAAAACATTAGTGCACCCGTCACATATCAAATGCTATCATGTATGGTTGCAAAGATATTGAAGAAATTGTGATTTTGTATAATGGCGGGACTAAAATGGCCGCCAAAGCCAACAGGGACTATTTCTGTGAAGCCTCCATATCTGAAAATCTTCTGCAGGCCATTGTCTAGAGATATGCCAAGTTTCATGCTTTTACAATTAAAGGCATAATTCTTGCATATATCCTACATATCGCCAGTACTATTGTAGCAACCAGCTTGTGCTTTTAATTGGTCCCACAAGGACTCAGGTGATCATTATTTTCCCACACAAATGAGGCTAGCCGTTTATTTTAAACTGACTGCTGATTGATAAAAGTCTGTAATACATTTGGTAGACACAGATTGAGCAAATGATCAAAGTATCAAAGGAGATTATGTACAGATAGGCAATCTTAGCATTAGATCTGAACTGGACATTAGAACTCTCTTGAGAGGAGTTAGTGTCTACCTTGAGATCTTTACATCTTCAAGCCAAATTATGGAATTATGCATGGGCTAGAATTTGCTGGCTGCTAATACTTGACACAAGAGGGCACCAAGCTTGTATTCACTTCAGCCATAATTTTGTATTCATACAACTTGCTCAGTACACCAGTTTCAAGGCAAAAGTTACAGTCAAAAGTACCCACAAGTTGCAAGTAGGAATGACTTCGCAGAAAAAAATGTGGAGCACTATTGGCTTTTGTATTTAAGCTATGTTTTTATGCACATCATGTCCAAGATGTACAGCAGTTTTGTTGTACATCTCGGACATGATGTGCATAAACAGGGTGAGGAAATGTATATTTCATGTTCGGAACGAGCAGGACTCGAACCTGCAACCTTTGGCACCAGATGCCTAGCTGAAATGGGAAACGCACATATCCACTCGACCAAATCCCCGTTCCTAAAAAGAATGATTCAATGGAGGTAGTTATGTGCAAGTGCCATATCAACACGGTAATGCAGTATATTTACTGAGTCGGCACTTATTTCCAGAATCGGGGACCTAAATCCACCAACATTAAGGAAATGCCGAAAATATATATTTCCTGTTCGGAACGAGCGGGACTCGAACCTGCAACCTTTGGCACCAGTCGCCTAGCTGAAATGGGAAAGCACATATCCACTCGACCAAATCCCCATTACCTATAACGGTCTGGGACAAGTAAAATTTGATCCAAGACAAGTGACAATGCAGGAAAATAATATGTAAAAGGGGCAGGTCCTCAGATGATTACACCCATGGTGGAATTTTGTCACCCTGATAAATATGTGTATACTTCGTAGTGATGTGCGAATCACTGAGTATAGTAAGAAATTGGTTGTAGTTTGCTAAGAGTTAGGTGGTTGCAAGGCAATTTTTACTTTTGATTATCCTCAGTCCATGATGCAGTTTCAGGAGATTCCCATCACTAGTACATATACTTAAAAGTGGGCATGATGTGTTTTTGTCCAAAATAATTTTTAAAAACTGATAAAACAAAAAACAAACAAAAAAAAAAACAACAACAACACACAAACACGCACACACGAAACCAACTAGATTTAGTTATAATGTTTGATGAGGAGGATAATTAGACCTACATATTAGTTGTAAAAACTTGAAAGTCTCTTTCATGGTGCAAGATTCTGTTTTGTTTCCTGCCAAACAGACCGATCTGAGTGTTTTTCCCAATCCGCTTGTAGTAGTGAACATTGGATCAAGCATTTTGTGCATATATGGGGTTTTTGGGTGCACTTAAAATGTGTTACAACTGTTCATTTTTAGTGACTCTGATTGTAGAATTGAGCCTAGGTCCCACAACCAAGTCTTTATCATAAAACCCTGTCATCATAATTGGTGTGACAACACTTAAAACCCAGTTTATTTTTACTGTGTCATGTCAGAGCACGGATCAATTGCAGAGACTTTCTATCATCCTGGCAACAGAATACCAGCTGAATGAAAAAACAAAACAACAACAACCCAGAGGTGGCAGAAGAAGAGTTAACGTGGAATTTTGATGAGTTTGCCACTGCAGTGTGCTGGGTGGACAGAGAGTGCTTGTCACGGGCCTGACAGGGTGGCTGTTAGAATGATCCATGTGGCTGTCAGGTTCACGTGAATTTATTTATCATTGGGGCAGCTGTCCCTCACGTCCATTCTTTTTTTCTCCTGTCACCTTTCAACAGTGTAACTCTTTCAGTCCCAAGTTTTGGACTGAGTCAACAGCTTTCCTTGGTGTGCTGTATGCACAATGGGCCTAAAGTGTGCCAAGGAAAGCTGTTGACCTGGACCATTATATTTTCTGGAACTACAGGAATGCTGGTAAAGGAACAAAATTTGTTTTCACAAGGAATAAGACCCTAGCATCCTTATTATAATTGAAAGCAGTTCACCTTAAGTAGGTTCACTTAAGTCTTGGATGGCATTGAAAGAGTCAATTTTAAACTGTTGTCCTTTGGTTGATGAGGCTGTTTATGAAAAGGAAGTGATAAATAATTTGGTTGTCTGCTGAGAATTACTGGTTGTCCCTTTGGGCTTGTAGCTTTCAATTTTTCTCTCCCAGATAATGAGGTTTGCCTCAATGTCGAGCCCTGCTGTGCAAGACTTCATCCTGATAGAAAAACTCTGCAGTTTTCATTGTTACAAGCTGGGCAAGGCCAAAAATATAGTAAAACATTACTGGCCAAGACATACCATGTAATGGGATGATTGTGTACAAGTGAAAGCTGGTGAAGCACTTGTAGATGTTAGGAGAAATAAAAAAAGGAAAAGTTTCCGTGGCACAGGTTAATGTTTGTTGAACATTGTGGCATAATACTGGTAAACCCACACAAATCAAGTCCACAGACAGGTGTTTGTAATGACAGCCTTCAGCCATGTAGCTCTTTATGTCCCTTCAGACATAGCTGGACAGCCAACTTACATGCTTGATATCCATCGGAGAAGAAGCAGTTCCCTTTCTCAGGTTAAACTCATGGTTAACCTAATCCTGTACAGTTGTTTGGGGAGCCCCAGTGGACACCTGAGTACACTAGTGGTGTTGTGTAAGTCTGCTTGTTTTGGACCAACACTCACTTGTCTGGCTGTGCCAGGCGTCCGACTTGTTTTACAGCAGACCCTGTAGAAGTGGATACTGATACAGGTTGGTTGCAAGCTGAAAGTCCGGGATGTTAATTAATGATACATGTTAACTCGTTGTTGGTCAAAGTAAGACTGGGTCAGTAGCTTGCCTTGGCATGGGTTGAATGCTATGCAGAAGGCTGTTGACCTCGGGCATGCCATCAGGAATAGTCTTACAAATCTCAGCAAAAATGTTTTCTCGTAACAGAAAATTTTTAAAAAATCTTTTAATGCCGTAACATGTGAGACAGGGGGCTTCTAGGTGATTTGAAAGGGTTAACTCATTGAGTATGAGCAGGGCCAGAATTTCAGGGAGAATCCGTGAATCCATTCTCGTAAAGATCCTCCTAAACTTGTCTTTCTTTAAAAAGAAAACTAATTGACAAAACGCCAAATAGATTCTTGCAAAATTTTGCGAAATTCTGGCCCTGATGAGGTTGTATTCTCAGCAGCAGCTTTTCCTGTCGTGTACTAGATGACAAAGCTGTTTGACGTGTATTGGATGGAGGGAGAAAGCTGTTCACCTGGACCATCCCATTTCAGTTTAACTGCAGGCATGCTGATACTTGAATGAAAGGTCCCCTCACTAGGAAATTGAATCTGTAATCATAATGGTGATTGTGATCATTACTGTTGTTATTTGCAGGCATCTATAGGATTAACTAGCAGATAGCTGGCTGGCCAGGTGTTGATAATCTTCCTGGCAAATTGGCTCAATGACTGGCAGGTAAGGATTCTATGTGATCTGCCCTTTCCATTGGTTTGGGTTTTTCGGGAACTGAGGGCCAGAAACTGGTCAGGTGATTAATGGGAAGAGTCCAAAGCCAGAGATTTTCTACTGAAATAAACTTCATTTGACCAACATAGTTCTACTTAAAAATTGTTGATAGCAGAGGAAAGCTTCTTGTCATAGGTGATATATTTCAAGCATACTTTCTCTGGTTTGCCAGGTCACCAGTGCAAATAATTCTCAACACTGGAAATTGGGCTGTCCAATGTGATTTCCAGATGCAGAAGGAGTCAGGGGTGGTTCCATTTAACTTTCAAGCCACAAAAAGCGAGGAACCTTAACACTTAATATATGGCTGCAAGGCTGTATCAAAGCTGCACAAGTGTACATTTAGGTAAGCAGGCTTATGCCCAGTCATGCCTGCATTGACCAAATTTTATCATGTGGACTAGATACACAACAGAAAAAACTCCAGCCACATTAATTTCATTTCTGCCTGAAGTGCATATGTTGATTACACCAGTGTAAAATAACAGCAGCATGTTTTGTGTATGACAAAAAATAATGAAGTTCATGGAAGCTACTTGTGTTATTTTCATAAGGCTGCATACAGACCACAGGGGTACAGAAAGGTTCCATTTTGTCTCTGATCTTTCTACGAGTGGTTGACTGGCTTGTCATAAAAGGTCTGGCACAAGAATCAATTGATCTAAGTGCAACTGATAACAGCCTGCTTGTGTTGTTACCGTGATACCTACAGAATGGCTCCATGTTTTGCTCAAATTTGGCAACATGTGTACCTTACCTGGCAAGATGATCTGATTAGATTTTGGTGTCACCATGACCTTATTTTGAGCAAATGGCGGACCGCTCAGTCAACGCTTGTGTGAAGGTATGTCTAGTTAATACCTGCAGTCAGGGAATAGGTGGTGCATGTCAAGAAGTGTGGGTGTTGAGTGCCATCTTCAGTGGCATGAGGCCCTCATTAAACTGCCAAATTATTGCATGGACAGAGGTAGGAAATTAACTTGTACAATGACATCATGTGCTGACAGAAACCCAAACCCTTGTCTCAGGGACCAACATTTAATTCAGCATTAAAGAAATGATTTAAGTTGAAAGATCTGAAGTCAACACCTTTGGATAACCTCTAATCACTTTTTCATATTTTGGGATAGTTTGATACCTAAACTACAGGATATGCTAATATACTTTTTTTTTTAATGACATCACAGAGGTAAAGCTATAAGTTTATTTCACACAATAATTAAAACACAGGACAGAAGAAATGACTATGTGTCATGTTACAGTCATAAATGTGTAAGAATTGGCAACTTTTTCTTTCAGTGTGATTTTTCTCAGAACTGTTTTTTGCTCAGCCTCTGCAATTTGTATCTCGCCTCACAAACGTATGAATTGCCCTATCACATTAAAATCAATGGACATAAAATAAAATACTATATCCAGGAGCGGTTCCCAGGATTTTTTTTCCTGACAACCCCGCCCGTCACTTTTGGAGCCATTTATAGAAAGAAAATGAACAACCTGTCATGACTAAATTTAAAATTTTATAACTTTTTATTTAAATGCTATTTCAGGACTCACCATTGAATTCAATCCTGGACATGGATATATATTTTAAATTTCTTCTGATTTCCACTTGGGAAAAAAAATTGTGCGACTTCTGCACAAAAAATGTGAAAATCCTAGCAAGTCATAAAGAATGCTATAAAATCTCAAAAAATTCCAATCCTGCAAAAAAAAAAAAATGGATACAAGTCTATGGATATGTAATAATCAGAAAGTATATAGCTTTAATGTACTTGTGAAAAAAATGGGGACTATTGATCCAAAGTTGCCAGTCTCACTGTGCACTAGCTTCACAGCTTCCACCTTAAATGTCCAGTGTTCATACAGTGGTACCTGCTGTATGTGGCCACTGCTGTGAAAGACTACTTGCTGTTTGTGGCCACATTTCTCTGGCTGCAGGAGTCAGTTTCATTGTAAATTGACCTGGTGAGAAAGACCACCTGTTGTATGTGACCTCATTTTCTTGGCATTCCAAAGGGGTGATCACATACAGCAGGCAGTACTGTATGTAGCATGAGGTATGATGGGAGAAGTTAACACTTTAAGTTTTAAATATTTAGTGCTTCTCAGTTACAACATAATCTGAATGTGGGTTGTAGGCGCACTTATATATGCCATTCAAAGTGTATTAGGCATGTTGATTTCTTCCCTCCCGGACTGAAGGGGGTCTGTGTACTTTTGTATTGTTTGGTCAGAAAATACTTATCTGGGTGATGTTTCTGTCCATCACATACCCAAATTAGGCCACCCTTGACCTTTGACTGTGTCATAAAGAATGCTTGTACAGGTTATATTTCCCATGATAAAAAATCTACAGATATATCAAATTTGGTGCACGCATACATCTTGGTATCATTGCAGTTGTCTCCAGAGACTGAGATTATTGTATTGCAGATTTTTATCCCTGTATATTTGTCCAATCATAGCTACAATGTGACAGGGTTGACTGGGAGACTCCCATTTTGGAGATTCCACAAGTTGTGACTAAAATAACAGGATTTTTAGGCCAAATAGCCACTTTTTGTTTTTACGCACCTTTGAATAGAAATTTTCTGGTCAAACACGTTTGGGGGTTGATGTGCCTGCCAAGTGTTTGTGTCCCCAGCATCAGGGAAAAATCTTAATCACCATTAAATGTTGGATGGATGGTCTAACCAGCCTTTGATTGGAGAATTGGAACCTCTGGTGTGATATAACTGGCCGTTCAGCTTATATGGGCAGCTGATCTTGACAAGGTTTTAGTTGGGCAATTGGGAATATAAATGGAAATGCCTCTGGAGCTTCCAAGTTGTATTCCAGTATTATTCTGGAACTGTATGGCTGATCACATGATAGATAGACTTGTGTTTGGCTTACCAGAAGAATGTGGTTCTAGTGGAACTTAGGAAAATAGGCTGAGAAATATTAAAAAATGTGACATTTCTACAATTATCAGCAGTGAAAGCCTAAAGGCCTTGATTTTATGTTGAACGTGCAGTGCAATTTAATTATTCTATTTGGTTTTCATGACGGCCATATATATGATGGATGTAACAATATTGTTCCCCACATTGCTGAGTAGCATTAGTCATAATAGGTAGCCTGGATGCTTAATTGATAAATTGACTGACATGACCATTGTGGTTCAAAGTGTCTGCCATATTAGGTCTTTGCCTTTTGTAGGTTATATGGTTGGTCGTTATATATATGAACCATATAGTTTCACAATATTTTGTATCATTTCCTAATTTACATTTTCAGAGAAAAGAAAGATTTTTCATTTGCTTGCTTTATATGAAAATCCTTTTCGTGAAATCCATGCTGTCAAACAAACATTTAATATCGTTTTTAGTAGTTAATATGCCTGTTTGTTACAGATTACATGAACAACCCTAATATTCTTGATTTTGGACTCTTGTTCGACAAAGTGTTCAGAGGGGTTGGAATGGTGTTGGTTGCACAAGTTGGGACATTTTTGGCTTTTGCTATGTAAGACCTAGCAAATACCAAAAAAAACCCACAATGCAATCAAAAAGTCATTGCTGCGTTTGCTCAGGCACCCATGTATGATGAGCAGACATATTTTAAATCACCAGCCCAATTCCACATGATACATGTATCTGATGGCATATTTTTTCTGGAACCTGAGAACAAAGATTTCAATTTGGTGGGACCTGTGATGGTCTCTGACCCCACGTCATCCTCCCAGAATATAACTGATGTAAACAAAAACACCAGTGAAACCAGGACAGCATCAACAGGAGGTCACGAAATCATTGCATGACACCATGATGTAAATAGACACAAAGCAAACGAAGTCTTATGATCTTGCATAATTTACAATGAATTACCACACTTTGGCTCACTCAGGACCACATGTTTTTTGTTGAGCAAGAAATACCGCAACTGTTGATGAAGCACCGCACACAGCCTTGTTATACCACAGTAACTGGAGGCAGTTGTGTATTGTCAGACAGGAGAGCTCGGTCTTCCATCTGACAGTGTGTTACTGGCTATCAACATCTGTGAAGAAAGGAGCCTTGTCAGGTGGATATCCCACATAGAAGCTTTATTGACATTCATCTTGGATACAAGATATGGTCAGCATGACAATAGAAATACATGTATTAAACAGGTTCACCCAAGAACGCTGCCTCAGGCAACCCGAACTACAGTAGTGGAGCAGGTGGGTCACTATTTATAAAAACTACTGGGGTATTAACTCATTCCATACTATGGTCACAGGCCTTGGTCAGTGGTTCTGGCACTGCCTGGCAAGTCATGCTGTAGCTGCCGCAAGGGCAGCTGCAGCATGACTTGCCAGGTAGTGCCAGAACCACTGACTTAAGACTATAGGCATGTTGGTACTTGAACAAAAGCTCTTTTCATGAAGAATTATGTCTCCCGGTGGAAGCCGGGGGACATATTGTTTTAGTGCCCGCTTCTTCCGCTTCTTCTTCTTCTTCTTCTTCTTCTTCTTCTTCTTCTTCTTCTTCTTCTTCTTCTTCTTCTTCTTGTTGTTGTTGTTGTTGTTGTTGTTGTTGTTGTTGTTGTTGAGGTTCTTCAACACTTGGTTTCCGTGCGATAAGTCTTGAAGGCCTTGACAGAATTTGATGAAACTTGGTAGGATAATGTATCTAGGCAAGACCTAGGTTGGGATTGTATTTGGGTGACCTTGACTTAATTTTCAAGGTCACAGGGTCACTTATGTGAAATTGGTTTCCGTGCGATAAGTCTTGAAGAACTTGATGGAATTTGATGAAACTTGGTAGGATAATGTATCTAGGCAAGACTTAGGTTGGGATTGTATTTGGATGACCTTGAGCAAATTCTCAAGGTCACAGGGTCACTTATGTGAAATTGGTTTCCGTTCGATAAGTCATGAAGAACTTAATGGAATTTGATGAAACTTGGTAGGATTATGTATCAAGGTAAGACCAATGTTGGGATTGTATTTGGATGACCTTGACCTAATTTTCAAGGTCACCGGGTCATTTATGTGAAATTGGTTTCTCTGCAATAAGTCTTGAAGAACTTGATGAAAATTGCTATAGTAATGTATCTAGGTGAGAGCTAAAATAGGATTGTAATTTTCAAGCAAACTTGGTCATTTGTGTTTTGTTAAAACCCTATAGCTTATTCAGAGACGTAGGTGTTCCACCGGGAGACATTTGATTTTCTGTTGGAAAATCAGTCTGTTCTAGTTTAAATATGCAAATGTCGTCTTAAATCTAGGTAAATATACGTAAATATCAGGGACTGGTATGGAATGAGTTAATGGGGGAGAGATTGATTGTAATCAAAACTGAAGGACACACACACATATATATTTATATGGGGTTCTTAGTGTCTGATAGACAATGTTTTGGCTACTATCTACAAGAAAAAAAGAAGTAGGTCAAGAGGATCATATTGTGTAATGTGCAGGCATCTCTCTGTTGCTGCTTGTTGAGGAACACAACATGCATGTGTCATGTTCATGTGGATGGTGCAAGCGTGTGTGTCCTATCGGACATTGTACCCCACACAGGGTTTTCCATTCACCCAGACTTTTGAGTAACACTGGCAGCCGCAGGTGTTGTGTCACATGGGGTGAATCTCCAGTCAGCATGGAATCTTTGTGGTATGCCAGGGGGGTTTTCTTCATGGAGTCACATGCCTCTCATTGGATTCATCCAACATGGACTGTAAACACACTGTTGTAACCACTGCACAGCTATAGGTAGAAGTCACTTAAACATCTTGGAACACAAGTGTTATATGACAAGAATGCTGCAGGTACATATATGTGATTGTCAATCTGAATTGACTGCATAACACTTCAGGGATGTTTTAGCCCTCTTTGGTGAACTTCTGCGACTGCCATATTATTGAATGAGACAATAAGAGAGTGAATAGCTTATGGAATAAAGATATTACATGGACAAAATAGTGGCAGTTTCATTTGGGTCGTCTGTTTTATTGTTGGGGGGTATTTTACTTTTATGCACAGAGCACCTGCTCTATGTGACCACTTTTGGACCTTTTGTCTCAAAGAAGGGACCACTGAATTTTCATTTTATTTCACCCCCCTCAAGAAAGACCACCCATCTTGTAAGTCCACATATCCGGTGCACCAGGGATGGCCTGACAAAAGGGGAAAACATACACACAGGATCACCAGCTTTTCTTTGGGTGCAGTTTGGGCATTTAGCAAACACTGTTCATGCGCCCCTACCCCTCAAAAAACAACTTTTCTCTCATCTCATTCTAAGGAGGAAGTGCCTAAAAATGTAATCCAGGTGGAAGAATTAGCTCAAAGAAAACTTGCATGGAGTGGATGAGAGCATGCCAGGAATGAGATTGGGGGTCAAATCTGATAGTGCTTTGATCTGTGGCTTTTCTTGTACAGAGTTAACCTCAAAACATGGACAGATACGATGTTTTTTTTTTTTTTGGGTGGGGGGTGACTTCTGGTTGGAATTTCAGATTATTACAGAAAGCTTTTGCATCCTAAAAACGTGCAAAGCCTAGTTTAGCATAGAACATGGCCTGTTTAGCAGGCAAAGAAAGCTGTTCACCTTTTTTTTTCTTTCTTTCTTTTTTTTTATATATTTTTTTTTTATATTTTTGATTGCATGGTGATGGGCTCACCTGTACATCATTCTGGTCTCTGGAGACATTGCTGTGAATACCAAGTACAAAGCATAGGTTTATGTATCCCAGGGCTGTTTGTCATGAAGCACTTCTAACAGAGGCTAGGCATACCAATTGTGCACTCTCCTGTCTGGTAGATCTTGATGTCCGCTTGCGGGGGTGACCATCTATTGTCACATAAACTGCACTGTTTGACTGGTACAGATAGCCAGGGCAGTACAGATAGCCAGGTCAAGGAGACTTGGCCACAAACTCGCATTCAGGCTGCGTCTTAGAACGTGATATTGTTTTGTGCGTGATAAAATGTCAATGGTAACAAGGAGTGAAAAACAGTTTTTCTGACAAGGACAGGGTATGAATGTTTGTCTGATAATATATCAAAGCATCCAGGTTTCTGTTTGGAAACCCTACCATACAGCAAATGCCTGGACTGCTAATGGTATACAAGGTGCATTTATTCACCAGAAGAAACACTCATGCTTTCCACTTGGTCACGCAAGTCTTAGGTGTTTGTTGGCAAATTTTAGTGTTTGTGGCATTGGATGATTTTGAGGAAGCTTGTCTGCTGTAACCAGTCGTGAGCTCTTGGCCTGGCCAATAGCAGGGAGAGATCTAGGCCTTCAGAATTCATAGCCAAATTAGGAAATAAAACAGTAATCACTGAAGTATTTAGCCTGACTCTTATATAATACATGTTTAAATAAATTAGCCATTTACAAGTTTCTTATGCCAAATGAATGAAACATTAGCATTTGGCTAATCGGCGAATGGCACAAGTGAGCCCTGCAACAGTTATGGTGATACATGTGCTGGAGTATTACTTGCCTGCCAAACAGACCATGCTGTGCTTTCTCCACTCCATGTGTGATAATACGTGTATTAACTTTGGTCTGGTTGCGGGTTGGAGTATTTTGTCTTGTGACTGCTGAACTGCCAAGTCTCGAACCAGCAACTGTCAGCACGAACAACATGGATGAAAAGGAAAAATGCACAGATATCCACTGTACCAAATTCCCATTCTTAAAAAAACAAGTGCTTTGATGGAGCTACATGTGGTTATGGGTGAATATCATAGGCCTAATTGAATTTGACTCTGTATAATATCTGTGTGTTCAAACCCATCAGTCAACCCACTAAAGTGGACTGCTGAGTTCTTACCCTGGACGGGAAGGAAGGGGATTTAAATTTTTTCAATCTTCTCCACCCCACCCTCTTTTTATTGTTTGAAAAGTCATTCAAAGTAGAGCTACGATACAGAGGATCCTCAGATTTTACCAAGTAAGGAAGTAGACAAACTTTTGAGCAGGCAAGTTGTGTTTTAAGAGAGGGAGGAGTATATCCTATTTGCTTTAAGAGGGAAGAGTATCGAGGTGCTTCTTACAGGAGGATTGCGTGTAAATTATGAATTTACTGGTCACTGCGACATGCATGTTCCCAGTGAAAGATTTACCTTATATCCTATTTGCTTTAAGAGGGAAGAGTATCGAGGTGCTTCTTACAGGAGGATAACGTGTAAATTATGAATTTACTGGTCACTGCGACATGCATGTTTCCAGTGAATGATTTACCTGTTGTAAACATTCCATAGGCAATTGTGAATTTGACATTTCTGATTAAGTTTCAGTTGTTGTTGTCATTCTTGAGTTGGGTTGAAAAGCTAATATTGGATGAATATCTCCTATGTCAGTAGAAAGACGTTGCATGTGGGTAGATGGGACTTCTGTGTATCAAAATAGCTAAACTCTCTGAGGCAATTTGCTTTAATTCTCCCCATGCGAGATAAATGAAGTCACTGGGGTGCTACAAAGTAACCGAAGCAATCCATGTTGACTGAAAATGGGCTGAAAAGGGAGCATAGGAGAATGTAGTGAAATAGACAAGGCCCATGATCACAGACTGAATGAAGATAGGGCTGGGTGGAGCTAGTGGTGGTGTCTCCTGTGGAAGCAAATCTAGGTCCTGTGGGATGTTGGCGTGCCAAAGTGCCACAATGTGTGCCTTACTAAGGAGCTGTCTTGATGCACTCGGCGTCTTCCGGGCATACACATACATAGTGCTGTTCAACAAATGCAATTTTCATCCTGCTCCCTGAAATGATCTATTTATGACTGGGAGCCAGTTGGACAAGTAGCTGACAATATCGGGAATCAGTTTGTGTGCATAATTGATGCTTTTAGACTGTAAGCGGAATACAGGTGGAAAAGATCATGGTGAATTCAGTGATGTGTGGTATGGGAGGAAGGTGGCAGTGCCATGGGCATGTGTTTGGTGCAACAAACCTGTGCCTCATTTTTACTGTATCATGTACTGTATACTTACCTAGATTTGAGGTTTAAATTACATGTTCATATTCCTTGTAAAAAGAGCTTACTGCTTCTGTACAAGGCTTTGAGGTTTCGGGAGTGTGCCAGTTGAGCTGAACTGCTCAATTTAGTACAGCAATCCACCACTTGTAAGGCCACCTCCAGCACACCAGAAGTGTGGCCTTATAAGAGGAATGGCAGGGGTGGTGGTGATAAAATAAACAATGTGTGTCAAGTGGCCATTGTTGAGAGGGTGGCTGCTCATGACAGTGGCCTTCTGAAAAGGGGGGGGGGGGGGGAACCACTGTTGTTTCAAAGCTTGGGAAAGGTACAGTACTTAGCACTTTTTCTGTGCGAGAATACTTCCCAAGTGTAGTTAAGGTATTTTCAAAGCTGGCATGACACAGGCAAACACTGATGGAAAACCAAGGACGTTTCTTTTTTTTTTTTTTTTAAATGAAGAATAGATATTCCAAACATATGGTTCCACTGTCATATTTCAGGCTCAGTGTGTGTTTGGAGAATATGACCCAACTTTTTAAACAGCCAATTTTATCCAAGTTGCTTGTTTGGCAATCTGAGCAAGATGTTTTGCCATGTTTGATGCAGATATCAGCCTGTACTTATGGATACTTCTGTGTTGAATGACACAGGCTCAGAGCAGTACCACAGCCAATTTGACTGCCCCATATTTTGCTCTGACATGCCTGGGGTGCAATTGACCCTTTTCATGTGGAGTGCACTTTTGTATTTTATTCAGGACTGTAATGGTCACCTACTAACCTCCTAGTTTTGAGAGGGTCACTACAAGGGCCTTTGCTTACAAGATACTCAGCGGAGAACTGTGCATGCAATGATGGGCTTTTGCACACAGACACACATGGTTCATGAATTTTAATAACTGACTGGATAAAATGTGAGCAGCAACAGGGCAGATATGAATAACTTGTGGATCACAACCTCTGCCCATTAAAGTGTATCCTCCCCCCCCCATGTACAAGGGAACAAAATGTGCAACATGAAATGTATATCCTATGTAAATATAGTGGTCTGAGAGCCTTGTTAAGTTCCATCTTCATATTTCGAGTTTGAATCTTGTACAACTGTGATATCAACAAGTTGGCATCGACATCTTTGATTTATTGACTTTCTTTGCTCTGTGTTACATACTTAGTTATTTCTTAGTGTGTGGACCCAAGTCCAAGCCTCAACTTCCCAAATGCAAGGTATGCAGGCTTCCTCTATCCTATCCTTTGTGTCACAGCTCGTCCTTCTATCAGCCGTTTTTCCTCGGCAAAAGAAAATCACATTTGTCCTCTAACACGTAAGTCTATGGATGGTCGCATTATGAGGGAGAAAGATGTGTAGTTGCTTGGTCTCATGCTCCGAGATGAAGAGAACCAGCCTTGGTGATGTCATGAAAGCTCAGGGTTGCCTAGCAACAGGGCAACCCTGGAAAATCAGATGGAGACCGGAGCATTGTTTATTGGAGTAGATGTAGTGTTGGTAGAAGGCCATGAAACATGGACATACATCCACTATGGAAATTATCTGCAGGTTCAGCCCTGGATAGCACTCACACATGAATGCACATCTGCCATGTTTCCCTCTTAAGGTGGCTCAGTTTCTAAATGGTCTCAGGCTGTAGTGAACAAGAAGTAGATTGCCCCAATCTGTTTTACATTTTGCTCAGTTTCCTGTGTTGATAGCTGTAAGTGCATAACAAGACAAAGGAAGCTTGGCTGACCTTGGTTGGACTTTATAGAAAACACAGGTTTGCCCCAGAAGTCTGGCTCTCAGACAAAGATCACATTTTAAATGAAGGATAAAATCCATACCCAATTGAAAGCTATGAAGTAATGTTTACTTTGGATCTAATAAAGAAACGTTTACAACTTTTGGACACCAGTAAAGTGTCGTATCATTTTTGCATGCATTGTTTTGGTCTGGAATTTTGAGAATTGATGAGATGGTTTTGTTAATGGTCTACCCCTTGGGGGAGGGCCCTTAATGTCTTCGGGTTGTCGGTCCATCCTTCGGGATGTCCGGCCAGCTGGATGTGCACATTCTCATTACCCCAATATCTACAGAATGCATCCATGTATTTTGCTCAAATTTGGCAATATGCTTATCTTACTGGGCAAGATGAATTTATTAGATTTTGCTGTCACCATGACCTGATTTGAGCAAAAAGCAGCCTAATTACATGCTTGTTAGGGTTAGTTACTTCAATATCTCCAGAATGCTCCAATGTATTTTGCTCAAAATCGTCAGTGTGCTTATCTAGCATGCCAAGATGAATTTATTAGACTTTTATGTCATCATGACCTAATTTGAGCAAATGGCAGCCTAATTATATGTTCGTTAGGGCTGGTTACAGGGCTATCTCCAGAATGCTCCCATGTATCTTCCTCAAATTTTATGGTTTGATTATCTTGTATGCCAGGATGATCTGATTAGATTTTGGTGTCTTCATGATCTAATTTGAGCAAATGGCAGCCTAATTACATGTTCATTACGGCTCATTACCAAGATATCTCGAGAATGCTTCCATGTATTTTGTTTACATTTTGCAGTACAAATATCTTACATGACAATATGAACTGATTAGATTGTGGTGTCACCATTACCTAATTGGAGCAAATGGCAGCTTAATTAGATGTCCGTTAGGGCTCGTTACCATGATATCTCCAGAATGCCTCCATGTATTATGCTCTTTTTAAAGTTTGATAGGAATAATTAGTACAATATCTCAATTATGCATATGTTTAGCTCCTGCCAGTATGAATGTGTGCAGTTAGTGCTTGCTTACTAGTATACACGCATTTACTGTTACAGCACATCCAGTTACTTGGGACTAAATGTATTAGTCTAGCCTCCTCTAAGTGGCTGAGGCTGCAAGGTGGTGACATGCTATTCATGGATTTATTTCGTGGCAGACCCTGCAGTCAACGCTTTGACTGAAGGGTCATATCGCAAAGATGTACATGTATCATGCATGAAAAAAGGTTAATTATGTGGGTCATGCTGGCTGCAGTGGGCCTAGTCTTTGGCAGTATACATGTTATAACTACAGTGGTCCCCCTTTAATAAGGCTACCCTCTCTGCAATGCCACTTCTCCATGCCACAAAAGTAGTAGTTCTGTTGTATTGTCCCCCTTAAGAGAGACCAACCTTCTAATGTAGCCACTGTTTAGTTGCATTCGGGGGTGTTCTTATTAGAGGGGGACCAGTGTATTAAGTAACTGTTTAAAAAGTTGAAACACCTGAAAATTCTGTACATGCTCCTGAAATGTGTAATCTTATATGCAAATGAAAAGGCGCATTGTGTTTATTATTTATGTAACCATGCCATAGCAATTTTTTTTATCTTGTTTATTTTGTAAACAGAAGTTTTTAATCTGAGACTTACATATTGACAAAGCTTGGTTGAGATGATGTCAGCACTTGGGAGCAATGCACTGGGAATGTATGGAGGCCTGAAATGACCTTGAATAGTGATTAAAAGACAGTTAGCACTTACTGTATGATCCCAGATAAAATTCACCGTTTGATCACACATTAATGCATGTGACCGATAGATCTATACAGTCTGTGATTAATCAATACAACATAGTGCAGTTGCCCTTCTTTGAATAATATATGGAGGTCAATAATACCTTTTGCAATATCTTCCAGTACACGGAAATTTGATTTTTCTCAACTGCATGGAAATGGGCATGTGTGTTTTTTTATTTTACCATGATGATGTAACAGTTTTGATTCATATTGAACTGTGCGTGGGAGGCTCTTCTGCTTGCGATGTTTAACTGTCATCAAACCTGAAGTGAATCTTTCATTATGTCAGTAATCATCAACTTAATTTGTTCTTGACCTGTAAAGACAGTATATGAGAGTTTGTTCTCAAGCCAAAAATAAATCAGAGAAATGAGCCATTGGAGCCATGGAACATGTGAGAGGTTTATGTGAAATTCCTACTTCAGAAGTAGGTTATCAGCATGGTATGTAAGATAAGATAAGGTAAGATAGCGTTTTACTGACTAAGTGCATATTACAAAAGTGATTCAACACCATAAGGTTAAAACGAGTAAAAAATATGATCGATAAGTACATATGTAGTATGCAGGTTCTGTACTTGAGACTCTGTGAGTCTCTAACTCAGATGTGTAACTGATCAGTTGCCAGGAGTAATATTTCTTCTGTCCAGGTCCACTGTCTGGATGTCCAGCTCATATTGCAATTAGTAATAATATTTATAATACCATTTGTTCTGTTTGGAGAAACAATAACCAGGTCCATCAAGGACTGTGTTGGTAAGATTCAGGCTATTGTTGAAACATGTAAAACAACAAATTGACTGATCATGGGTGATATGAATGCAAATACTTCCTCCCTATTCGGTGAAAAGTTAAGGGCTTTCTGTAATAAGCATAGCTGCAAATTGAGCAACATTTTGAAGCTTCATATAAACTCGGGTACACTTATATAGTAGAACTCTCCATGGTACAACCTCCTGGTTGGATCACTGTACATATATTTTGACTCGAAATGCTCATGATTTGTCATAGGATATACATGTATTATGACTTCCGATCCCTTTACTTGTCTGTTACATGTATTTTTGACCACCTCCCAGTCCTGATAAACCACTGTAGTGACCTTGCACAGAAACTGGATTGGGCTAGGGCAAATAATCACAAGCTTCAGAATTACAGGGTCTTATCCGATAAGTACTTATCTCTCGTATTAATATACCAACAGAGGTCCTGAATTGTAAAAACCTGTCATGTACTGATTAAGGTTATAAGTAGTGTACACATGAGTTCACTCTTAATATAACAAATGCTGTGTATCAGGCAGGTGTTTATTTTCATCTGCTTGATTTTTTTTTTTTTTTTTTTTCAGTTTTGCTCACATGTCATAGAATTTTTATTTTCACTACATGAACATGGAATAAAGAGACTGGAATCATTTTGCCCATGAGGTAATTTAGGTTGATGAAAAAATCAGGTAAGGCCCAACCATAGTTGTTAACATAATGTAAACATTTTCACAAGTGTATAAAACACCACGTGGGGAAGGGGGGCGGTGATAACCAAGGGCACATTTTTAATCATTGGGTGGGGTATTACCTGTTTTACCTTGTGGAATTAAATGTTAAAGGAAAACTTTGGAAGAAGAGAAAGTGAAGCAGTGAGGCAGAATACAGCGCGTGTTTTGCATAGTTAAAGCACATTCATTCAACACATCAACAGTTGTGTACAGTGGTCCCTGTCACCAGAGACCACCCCTACAGCAACAGAAAAGTGGTCTCATGAGACAGGTGGTTTTTCATGACAGGTAAATTAACATGGGAAGTATAGGACTTGGGAATCTGAAAATTGGTCTCTCATGAGAGAGTAGTCTCTCATGACAGGGATCTCTCGTGACAGGGACTACTGTACTAAAATTAAGGGTATTCATGTACCTGAATAGATAAGGTCAAGATCGACTGATTTATGTGGGTTCTCAGTAGAGGGCTCTGTAGACAGGCAGGCTAGGTATGCGCATTTCCATTAGTTTCCATCGTAATTTGCACCTATGTAACTTTAAAATCACTCTACCTAGAAACACAAATTTATGTTGTTAAAATACTCCTATAAATTTGATAACTTTTGCTGCTAAAGAAGTCAACATATTGAAAGTTATTAAGGAACAGCCAAAGGTGTGATCGCAGGTTCCGTCTGTCCATAGAGCTGACTATAGTCAATTACCTTTAATACTGTGAATTCGTTTAATTTCGCTGTGTTCTTATTTTCGCTTATTTCGTTGATGCTTCAAAACCGTGAAAATAAGAACCGAGTGAAATATATTTTTAACATGGCATTGATAGGAATTACAGCAAAAATACTTAATTCAAAGTTTCAGTGAAGGTTCAAAATGCAAAAACGGTGAAAATTAATGCCCGTGAAAATAAATGTATTCACAGTACTCACTTCATGATCATTGTTAGTACATAAGTGTAACATACAAGAGACGTCCGTCAGTCGGGATCGTTTCCATAAAATAACTTGAAGTTTTTGAGCTAGGGATTTTGTATTGCACAGAATATTGGTCCATTATCAGGGCTACCTTAAATTCTAAGATGGGTGACCTTGACCCAATTCCCAGTTTCACAGAGCTACATTATTGAATTTGGTGTCCGCATGATAACTTGAGAAGTTTTGAGCTAGGGCTTTCATGTTGGACAGGGTTATTGTCCTCTGTAAGAGCTAGGTCAGTTTAAAAATGGGTGAGCTTGACCCAATTCACAAGGTCACAGATCACATTAGTTAATTTGTTGTCCCCATGATAACTTGAGAATCTTTTGAGTTAGGGCTTTTATATTGAACAAGATTATAGTCCCCTGTAAGGGCTAGGTCAGGTGCAAAGATGGGTGACGTTGACACAATTCCCAAGGTCACAGAGCAATGTCTGTCCGGATTGTTTCCCCTTGATGACTTGAAGTTTTTGATCTAGGGATTTCATATTGCACAGGATTTTAGTCCTCTATAAGGGGACCCTGAGCCAATTCCCAAGTTCACAGAGCCACATTAGTGAATTTGGTGTCTGCACGATAGCTTGTGAAGTTTTGAGCTAGGGCTTTTATATTGCATAGGGTTATTTTCCTCTGTAAGAGCTAGGTCAAGTTTAAAGATTGGTGAGCTTGACCCAATTCCCAAGGTCACAGTCACATTAGTAAATTTGGTGTCCTCATGATAACTTGAGAAGCTTTTGAGTTATGGCTTTTATATTACACAAAATTATAGTCCCCAGTAAGGGCGAGGTCAAGTTCGAAGATTGGTGACCTTGACACAATTTTAAAGGTCACAGAGCCACATTAGTGAATTTGATGTCAGGGGAGGCATGATAACTTAAGAAGTTTTCAAGCTATATGGATTTCATATTGCACATAGTCATCGGGCCAGGTGAATTTTGATCGTGAGTGACCTTGACCCAATTTCCAATGTCACACAGCCACTTTGTGAAATTCAGTGTCTGCACGGTAATTGATAAACTGTCAAGCTAGTGTCAGTATTTAATGAAACACAAGTTATTACTAGTCTGTACTTAGTAACCATCTTATGATAGACTTGATTTGCCTTGGACTGAGACTGGGTCAACAACTTTCTGTGAAATTCGCTTCGTGGATAGTAACACCAACCTGTGCCACAGAAAGCAGTTGACCCCTAGGGTTTTCCCTGAAGCTTTAAATAGCTTAACGATGCCATAAAGCCTTAGAAAAAAATGTTAAGCTTTCAACTTGACTATAAAGCTGTAAATGCGTCCCATAAAGCTATAATTTTTACAAAAAATGCAGAATTTGCAGCTTTTAAAGCCAAAATGGCACTTTGTAGTACAAAATTTACTTAACTGAGCAGACAAATACAAATCGACAATTGAGCATCACGAAAAAGTAAAGCTTTAATTTTTGTCTTGGGAAACCCTGGACCCCCAAAATGCATTTGAATGGAATTTTAAAATACGTTTGTCATTCAAAACAGTTTGTGAATGACAAATATGGCATTGAAGCAGGACTATGACAGTTGGTTGCATGCTAAATGGACTAACCTGTGTTTTTTTTTACACCCTTGGCCCATGTAGGCCTGGGGGGTAATGCTATAGCCTGCATCTCTGTGTGAATCTGTGCATCCATCTGTGTGTCCCTCCTTCTTGCCTATGTTTTCAGAAGAACCAGATAAGCTGGGACTGTGATACTTTTGTAGTTGATCACCCTTTTTGAAGTTTACGTCAGGTTCCAAGGACAATGACCGTGACCCAATTTTAAGGTCACCTAGGTCAATTCTTGATGAATTTCATGCACAGAATATCAGGAGAAGCAGAATTGCTAGGATCGTGAAACATTTACAGATAATCACCCTTGTAAGGGTCTTCATCAAATTTGAAGGACCGTGACCTCAGCCAAATTTGAAGGTCACCAGAGGCAGTTTTTCTCTTTAATAAATGTCTTGTACATGAGATCATGAGAACTGGATAAGATAGGATCATAAGATTACATTTATCATATACTATTTATTCCCTTTTGTGGGCGGCTGAGGGGTTTTTAAGGTGTTAGTTATTATGCTTTCCACTCCATTTGGTCTGCCCTGTATCCACCTGATCTCTGTTTTGGTATAATAAAAAAAAAAGCAATTTGTCATCAGTGTACTTTGGTCACTATGGTAACAGACTGCAATAAAACAGGGCACACATACTGCCACTGGCTAAGGTGATACTGGTCAACTTTCTAATTGGTTTATCAGTTCTGGAGAAGGGTGACCGTGCACTTTTATTGCCCTGACCATGAATAGAATCTTGCATTTCGGCAGACCAAGCTGGCAGAGATTACAGGGAACTGTATGGATGCAAGACACATTTGGCATCTTGGGATTTTGTCATGTATTATCGTGGAGAGGCAACTAGAAGACAGCAGTTGAAGCAGTCAGTGCTAGCACTTCAAGGGTTAATGTAAAAGGGTAAATAAGAGGAGTACATTGGAAGTAAAATGGACGATGAATGATTCTAGCCCCCTGGTGCCAGTCATATTGCTGGCAATAACACTGACTGGGCAGGTCGAGGTTTTCTGTAGGACACACTACACCAATGTAGGTGCAAGCAGAAATTGATTTCTATTTGGGTCTGTTGCAAGTGTCGTGTTTGCCCAACCCAATTGTAGAAGGAACCAGAGGGCAGGCCCCATATCACTGTTTGTCCAATCCATACTGCTTATTATTTTAAGAACAGTAAAGTGGACATGAATTGGATGTGTATGTGGCTTGTTATGTCTTTAGTTGGTCCTGGTCCCATGCATTTGGCCAAATTTATGGGAACAGAAATAGGAAGAAGCAAGTTACCCACAGTGAACGTAGGAGGGTTTGCTTGATAAGTATTGATCTGACAATTTTTAGGAGACGTGTGAAAAATATCCTAGTGGATACTAAGCTTGCTATTTGGTAAGAATGGAATTATTTTGTGTCGATGTAGGGTATCCTGATGTCTTATTCCTTTATGATTGCAGATAGCATTTGCAAGTGGTTTCTGTGCAGTTGAGTCCAGATCTATGCAGGCCTGCAGCTGAAGCAGCATTCTGTAAGTATTCTACTTAATATTCAGTAACATGTGAAATGAAGTCATTCTTCCCTGGCAAATGGGGCAAACTGGGCCCCTGGGGTTGCACTGTCATACCTTAGGGTGGAGCAGTAGAGTTGGTACCAGGGATATATCAATCAACCCAGTATCACAGTTTTGGAACAGTGTTCTTTAGTACCATTTGACATGTTTAGTTATAAACTCTCTTGCAAACAACATGGAACTGAGAATGCATTGCTACTTTTCACTTCCAATATCTGTTAGAGCTTCACAGAGACCTAAAACTTTGCACTGAGGTCATGTTATGTTCACAGTACAAAGTGAGGGTGACAAACTGTATCCAGAAACCTTCAAAATTAAGGGAATCCATGGGTAAAGACCCAAGACCAGTCGTTTCTGTGGTCTTGGTAGGTCTCACTGTAGAGCACTTCTTCAGTAGCATATATGTCCAGAAAATAATGTGTGAGAGTTCAGATGAACTTGGACTGCGTAAAAGGACCAGAGACCAAACCAAATTGTGAGTTAATGCATCCTTAGAGGATGTTGTTGATTTAAAGCATTTGGGGCCATTTTCCTATAAGTAGTGATGTGGGTTTTCATTAAAATGGTATCATTTATTTCACATAGTGGAGACAGGCTGCCCACAGCTGTGATCTTGCCATCAAGTGCTTAAGTGTGGGGAAAATCTCCATGTGTACAGGTATTTAGTACAATGGTCCTCTTCAAAGGCTCCCCTAATGAGAGGCCTCCGCTTCTTAAGAGCCACATCCCCACAGCAAGTGTAGCTTTAGCATTATATTGCCCCCCTCATGTGAGACCACCCCTCTGGTAAGGCCACATTTCGGGTGCATTTCAGGTGGCCCTACAAGAGGGGGATCACTGTAGACACATATTTTTGTTGGTTGGTGTACTTACTTTTAGATCCTGTGTATTACTGTGGCATGTTTTCATTGCTCGACTTTCATTTGTGTAATAGGCCTCAAGTTCAATTTGCATTATTATTTTTTTTCTGTGTGAGTGGATAAATTTATTGAGGAGGCAGGCATGCAGTTAGAATGGCTGTATGCTAAAACAGATTAAGCTCCATGTAGTTTCTACTCTTTTGTCATCAAAATAAAGAAAGACACAGAGTTTGTCTTCTATGCAGGTTTAACCCAAGCAGACCACAATATCATGAAGCAGTCGCAAACGAAGAGAATTGCTGCTAATTGAAAAGGAAAATTGAACACAATTTATGTCATGTATTTTCCAGCGAGGTATAATTTTCAACCATAATCACACATTAGACATTAGCTCTGGGTTTTCAGGCCACACACCACAATAGCAGACCAGAATGCCACTGTAGTATTAGCCCCCCACTCCATTCTACCTCTACCTCGGATTGCTACTTCTTGGAGCATTTACATTTTGCCAATGGAGATCAAATTGAATGCAGATGGTAATTGGCCCAGCTTTCAGGGCACTAATAGCATCTCAAGAGACAGGTCCTTGGTTGTTCGTTTGCAAGACCAGAGGAGTCCCACGTTTGTTAGTTTTTCAGTTAATTAGGAGTATGGCCTTGGGTGGAAAAACAGAGCTTGGACCTGGAATTGGTTTGGTAACAAGCATCAGCTTGTTGCGTCAGGCCAGTATATTTATTGGTGGACACCACAGCCAGCGATAATGAAGTAAGGTAAAGGATTACTACCTCAATTCTTGAAAGCTGTTCTATTATTGCCAGCTGCCATTATTGCCGGGATAGGCGTTGGACAAAGGCTTACATTGATAATTAACAGGACAAAAAGATAAGGTGGGCTTTAATGACGGGAGATCTCCATCCATGGGGGTGGAGGTGGTGGGCTTGGTAGAATGCAGCGAGGATCAGATCGTCAGACTGCTGCAAGACAAAATCTCAGAATGAGGCTTTCTTTTTCATTTGAAAGGTGTCTCCATGGCTTAGCAAATGCATGGAAGGATTTGCATGGTAGGTTGCATCAAATTTAAGATTCTGGAACTTGCCTGTGGAATCACTGCCAATATGTATTCCAAAGAATCATTTAGAGGTGCACCACGCATTCTCTACCCAGACTAAGTCTCCCTTGCTGGTTCTAATCATGGCAGTATCAAAACCTTTGTAGGGTTTTGGCTGCATGTATGTGGTTTGTTTGTTCCAACGGAAGTCATGGTCAGAAACTTCCTTTGGTAATTGGTCATGGTGACAGTAAAAGTAATCTATGTGATTACTGATGTAAATTAAAATGGTTATTCTTGAATGACATGTTTTGCAACCAAAATATGTGTACAGAGTTGGCAGTTTATTAAAGTATACTACATTTCTGTCATGTTTTGAGAGATGTAGTGATAGAATTGGTTTATCGTGCATTGCAATATTCAGGGAAAAAGTTATAAAGTTGTGTCTGTAAGTTCATACTTGGGTGTGGCAAATGACTAGCAGAGGGTTGGTGAAGATAGGGACAATGCTGCTATAGTGTATGGTTTTAACAGATGCATTGTTTCAGCAGTTGTTAGGTAACATTCACTGATGCTGGTCAGGCTAATGGATCACTGTGCCAGATTACATAATCCAGACAGCTACAATGGCCACTGACCTGGGTATTACTGATAAAATTCTAGCCAGATTGCTTTAACAGGGTCCAGGTCCTAATCGCACCCAGGTAACCAACCAGGGCTGCCACAGCAGTCAGCCTTAACCCTTACAGGCGCCAACCAGCCAGGGCTGCCCCAGCAGTCAGTGTTAACCCTTACAGGCCCCAGTGAGTACTTTGAACACAGAGGCTGCCCCAGAAGTCAGTGTTAACCCTTACAGGCCCTAGTCAGTGCATAGAACAGAGAGGCCACTTCTGTGATGACAGACTTGCCTAATCTCCCACCCCTACACAGGCAATTTCTCATGAAAGAATGAAAGGGCAGGGTTTAGGGGTTTATTTGTTTTTCTGTGCATTTGTGTGTTTATTTATTTATTTATTTATTTATTTATTTATTTATTTATTTTATTGTATTTGAAGGGAGTATGTCATTGTGACCTCTGTTTGTCTTCCAAGAACAGCCCACCCTTTTGACCACATTTCCTGTGGCATTATGAAGGGTGCTGCTGTATGGCTGTGGCTTTTATGTTCAAAACTCTATCTCTCTAGAGGATAGACAGAATCCCTTTCATGTGACAGGTTGTGTTGTCATTCGTGGTTTTTTCTTTACCCTTCACAAGCTTCATTTCTAATAGCGGAAATGGTAAATCAAAGTACAGGTCTTATTGCTTGTCCCTCCCTGGTGGGCGTGTTCATTGATGTGAGGAGATAGGAAGAATACAGGGAGGATAATGTGATACTTGTGGCCAGACAATTTGTGACTTGTTTCTATGAACAGCTCACCCCCCCCCCCCCCCCCAACATAACATAAGCTATTGATATCACTAGTAACAGGGCCTGGTTCCCACTGCAGGAAGATTGTGCCCAGGACATGACAGCTGATTAGAAATAGAGGCAGAACGCCCACCAACTTCTTCAGTTTACTGATGTGACAGTTTTTCTGGTAATAAGGTTATTGGAGGTGAACAATGCAGAAATTTGCATGTAATTCACATTTTCTGAGGATCATGGGGGTGGGTAACACCCTTGATTTTATCTGTGGAAGAACAAAGGAGACTTGCTACTTGCTAGTCATTATGTGAAGTTTGCAGATCATATCAGCTCTAATGTGGCGTGAATTAGTTTCAGAGTATATGTATGACATCTTGATAAATGTATGAAAAATATATGTAATGAACCCCTGTTAACAAGGATGCATAAGGACTGACTTAATGGTTCAGCTACATGATTTAAATAGAACTCAGAACTCCTTTATTTCAGCCAATCAATATAATGATGTTTACAGTAACCATTACTTCCCAAATACATTTGTATATGGAAGATACTGGCTGTTATATGGCTGGTATATTCCAAATATATGCAAGATTCTACCATGGTGACCTAGTATTGTCCAGTAGGGCCTATCAGAGGCGAGTTTTCCTATGAAAAAAATGCCTGTATAAAAACTGTCTTGTGTCCCCCATGGTCAAAGGTCAAATTCTAGTGTTGGCCTGTATCTTAATAATAATGGCTTATGGATCCATGGTTTTCAAAACCCCAGAAGGGACCGGTATGGGATTTTGGCATGATACTGTTGGGTTTCTTTTAGTGTTGTTAATTTTGATCTTGGGTGACCTTGAAAGGTCAAACCTGCATATTGGCTTGTAAATTTTTAATGGAGCCTAGATCCAAGACCTATGGTTCGCATTTAAAACATTAATGGATGTAGAATTGATTCGACAACCATGACCGATTTTGAAGGTCACTTGGGGTGAACATGGGGGCAGTAGGGTGGGAAGGGTAGGGCGAGATGCATAATGTTTTTGCTGTTGCTGAAAAGCTGGTCTAGTTAATGTACCATTAAACAAGTAAGTGCTGTCCTGCTGTCCATGAGATAACAGACACATTTGCCTCTCAGTATGTGGAGAATCATGATATAATATCTAATAGAAACAGTAGGGGGGTAGTATGACTTATGAGTTATTGGCTACATGCAGAGCCTCCTGATTTAACTCCAACAGGAAATGTGATTGTGTTAGATAAGGCAGCATGCAGGCAGCATAGCTGCTGTAAAAAGCCACAGTCATGCATATTGTGAGCATTTGGAGTAAAGTAGTGTTTTTCAGGGTAAATGCATTTCCACACTTTGAGAAATAGGTAATTCTGCTACAGAGACTCAGACATCATGCACTCTCTAATAGAGAGAATAATATGCAAGATTCTATAAATGTGCGAACTGCAGATTCAAGGGAGCTGTTTGGGCCCTGTCCTTCACGAAAATTTTGCACAAAAGTCAGCTTGAAATGGCAGTTACTTTCTGGTGCATTTTACCCCATATCTGAAAACAATTATTTCTTGGGAATTTTTTTTTTTTTTAACCCCTCAGCCTTTAGGCTGGAGGGGTTGTGTCATTACCTATGCATCTGTCCGTCCATCTGTCCCTTGTTAATGCCATATCTCCAAAAATACTCACTTTACAGAGACCAAATTTTTATCACATGGGGCCATTGAGGTGCTTCAGGCACCTATCAAAAAGTAGGTCATTGGTCCCATAGTTAGGTCACAGTACCACATAAAAGAAAAAACAGCATTACCACAATATCTAACAAAATACTGAATGTAGCCTCATCAACTATTTATGACAGTTGGTCCTAAGGATGCCTCAGATGCCTATTGAAAACTAGGTCATGTGGTCACATATTTAGGTCACAGTGGTGTATTAAAGAAAAGTGGCAGCACCATGATATCTTCAGATATTAAATTACTCATTGTGGCTGCACCAATTATTTATGATAGTTGGTCCTAAGGATGCCTCAGACACCTAGTGAAAACTAGGTCACTGGGTCACATATTTAGGTCACAGTGCTGCATTGAAGAAAAATGGCCTTGCCATGATATTTCTGCTCATTGCATTTGCACCACAGCTTTGTCATTAGGTCAAACAGAAGTAACCTTGACCTACTGGAGGGGTATTGTTTGCCTGCAAAGCAGACCAAGTTCCGTGTTACTACACTTGGTCAGCCCTTCTTCGACAGGATTTCATTTATAGTAAGGGAAACAGAACTATACTCTGACCCTCCCCCTAGACTGAGACACCAATCAGGAAGTTCATCATTATCGCCTAGACCAGTAACAGCCTCTGGTCCCTAGTGTACTGAAGCCTGTCGCCATAGTAACCACAATCAGTCAATTAGAAACAGAGTCACTTTTCCAACGCAGAACAGTGACCTTGTCAAAGAAGGGCAGACCCCAGCGGAGTAAACAAAATACGCAGCCTGGGTCTGCTTTGGAGGCAAGGGTATTGTCTTCACCTATGCATCCGTCCATCTGTCTGTCAGTCGATCTGTCCTGGGCAAGGGGTGTTTGGTCACTGATCAGCTTCTAGTTAAATTAAGGCAGGGGAAAATATTTTCTGAATATGAGAAACAAGGGTTTGGACCAAAGGTCAAAAAAAAAAAAAAAAAAAATAGGAGTCTCTGGTATCAGAACTATGGAACTGCAATAGTGTCACAAACTATTCCAACCCCAGGCTGGATCAGGACGTAAATTTTCTCATGATACTGTAGTTCTAGAAATTTAAGTTTAAATTTTAAAGCAAATGTGATTTTTGCCAAAAAATAGACATTTTAGCACATTTTGATTTAGTGCATATTGATGGCTGCCTTAGATTAAGATGCACTATGTAAGGTGACCCCCCCCCCCCCCCCAAGAAGTGCCTGTAAACCTGCATTGTGGCACACCTCACAATTGCAAATAAACAAATTTGGGCTCTGGCTACATTGAAAGCCTGTGAATCTTGAATGGAAATTTCCACCCCATTCGGCCTCGGGTGACGTGCTCCCTGAGAGGAGATTTTTCATGCTCCCTGAGAGGAGACTTTTCCCGTTGTGAGTCTGGCCTTGACCAGCATTTGTTCAAGATGCAGAAGTGTATCGGTACTGTGTGACAACCTTTGCAAATGCTGAGGTAGAAGTCTGCAAATTTCTCCATACAATTGTTAAACTCCAACGAAGTCTTCAGATTCTACCATGTTTGCATTATTTTTGCATAAATGTTTTAGTGCATTGAGTAAGTGCACTAATATCATTGAATTAAGTCAAGCGCTAAAAACATTACTGTTGTCAAAACTTCTCAGGTAATGACATAAACTGTGGATATTTTTATATTTCTATATGATGGACAATACATGAGAAAAACCTGATACAGAGGACCAAAGCAAGAAAGTATTTATTTTGCTGATGAAAAGTCATTTGTGACTCATAAATTGTACTTTTACATGGCAGTCTGACATGGATAATCAACAGTGGAATCTCCCTGGCCCACAAAGGGGACTGAGAAAAAATGGTATTAATAGGGAGTGGTCTTTATAGGGGATATAATTTAATTAGAGATAAACAAAAACAGGACTGTGAATTGGTCTTATCATGAAAATGGTGTCTGTATGGAGGTGGTCTTAATTGGAGATTCTGCTATATATAGTTCTGTATACTGAGTCGCATAGTGGTCTTTGAGTACGTCCATGTGACTGGCACTGGTATTGTTGCAAACACCGCTGAAATGTGTACCAAGCAGGACCAGGTCAAACCTGTGCCAATGGGCAGCGTTTGTTTATTGGTATTGTCGCTTGATTAAACAAACCCAGTGCAGCAGTTGCACAAGAAACTAGCCCTTACTGGAAGACATTCCCTCTACCATGTTTACACAGGTCAGGCACTAATAATAACACAGTACTTGTGCTTATGAAATCTGTTGACCAGGGATATGCTCTATCATGGCAGATCTCTGTCAGGTTGTTGACAAGGACCATGCCAAAGTTTAACCCATCAAATAGACTGCTTGTGATGTGCTGGCATTTTTGCCATTTTCAAGGGAGAAAGGGGTTAAACAGGAGCAAGTGGTGAATTAGTTTGCTTAGTAGCATAAACCCCAATACAAACATGATAAATATGCAGTCTGTTCCATTGTGTGTGATTATTCATACACTAATATGAAATTCAGGTTTATGTATGATAAATATATACACATACAATTGTGCAGTTTAAAGTAAACTGGTATTTGATTAACACTCTGCATAATTATAGTAATAATTCATTCATTTTGTCATTTCCCAAGACATAACTTGAAACGCAACAAGGGGTAAGAATTGATTGCCAGTGAATCATATCCCTGAGACAGAAAGACAAGGGTCAATAAAAGAACATTAATGAGGCCAGGAGACTGCATACATTTAAATGACATTATTTTCTATGATATTTCGGAATGGACTGCCACCTAAATTTAGGTACTTTTTATTGTCAAAATTAAACAAAACTTATGCCAAGGAAAAAGAAGCAGGTAATGAAAACTCCTAATATTAATACTACACAGGAAGCTTGTCATAATTGAGTAAGATAAGCAATAAACTTCCAGTAAATCATAATTTATTACTGTTAACCCTTAAAGTGCTAAGCACTGCTATAGTTCCTTTCTCATTACCATTAAACATAAAATGGTTAAAAAAGTCAAATTCCTCATGAAGATACCATTAAACATAAAATGGTGAAAAAAGTCAAATTCCTCATGAAGATACCGTTCATTCAAATACCAGCAAGCCTTGTCTGAAGCAAAAAGTAGTCTTAGTCAACAGATTTCCTGGGGACACTTTGCGTGCGTTTAATTTGCCTTTCTTATTCACAATCTAGGTTACAAACACTTTATTACAAGATACAGATTCTGACAATACTGTAGCAAAGTAGTGTAGAACTCATTACTTATGGGTTCACTTACCTTAAAAAAATGTCAAATTTTCATAGCCATCCACCGGGAGATACATAGGCTAATCATGAGAGATCTTGTGGCATTTTCAGATTAAATACTCATTGAAAATGCCGGTAAAATTTAGCATTAACCCTTGCCCCCTCAAATCGGCCAAAAACGGCTGGTGGTCAAAAGTCGTCTGCTTCAGTGTCTTCAACTAATTTCAACAGTGACGAAAAACAAATTTACTGAGAAATGTACATGAGACTTATCAAGATCACATGCCCCAGGTCAACAGCTTTCCTTGGCATGGGTTGGGCACATATGCCCCAGGTCAACAGCTTTCCTTGGCATGGGTTGGGCACTTAGTGCCCAACCCATGCCAAGGAAAGCTGTTGACTCAGTCTTAATTCAAGGAGGGAAGGGTTAAATACCAACTGCCATACCAGGCCCCCTCCCCCCTCCCCCCCTTCCCCCCCCCCTCCCCCCCCCCCCCCAGTGGCCAGCAGGAACAAGGGTGTTGGTACACAGCAGGCTATACCATATTCAGTTGCATGCTCACTTTAAGGTTATACAGCTGTTACAGGTATGTTCAAAATGTGAATTTTCAAAAATTATCACTGAAACATTGCCAGTGATGTTTGGAGACTGGAAGCACTGTGTTGAAACCTGTCACAATTACTCAGACATGGGTATTGTTTGTATGTTAGAAAAAAGGGAAAGGTAACAGCTGTGTTCAGGTATTTTTATTGATTCTGTGTGGACTGTGTGACAACTAAAACAAGATTTCCAGATCCAGCTACATGTATTATGACTGGAAATATCAATCTGGGCTGTCTTCCATACCAGCAAGCACTGGTTAACTGTTTTGAATTATCTGCCATCATCAAGGCTAGTTTCTTGATGACAACTTTAAAAACTGTCAGGAAAACTGGCTTGGGCTTGGATTTAAAAAGTTGCTGAAACAACAATGGTGTTGTGACATTGAACAAAAACACCCGATATCGATATTCACCCAAATTTATGCCCATTCCAGGCAGGGATAAAAATTATGGATTTTGAATTGATTAGGTATTCCTGCCATCATAACCATGCATTCAAAATTTCATCAGGTGTACATCAAATGGAGCCCTGAGGCAGCTTTTGATTGTGAATTTTAAGTTGGAAATGTGCCAGGAAGTATCTGAAATAATGCAGTGCAAACTGTCTTCATTTCAATGGATAATAGTTCATGTACGAAAAGTGGCAAAAGCTATCAAAGCAAAGATTTTTAGTTTGATTGGACTAAAAAGTTTGCTCTTCGTAATCACTTGAAAGAAATACATGGCCAAAACAAGGTACATACACTTTTGCCAGCAGCATTTCAAAGGCAATTCTGTAAAACTGTGAATCTTAAAGAAAACTTTTTGTGAATCTTTAAGAAAACTTTTGACCATGATTTTTTTTTTTTTTTTTTTTTGGTCTGGTATGCGCCAGGTTTCAAGTTGTACATCCAGGAACAGGCATTTACAACAAATCTGTCTTGGCCCTTCAATAATTCATCTCAAGATATTGTAGCCATTTTCAAATTTCTTTAGCCAAATTCAAGAAATACTAGGCATTTGGCTAATTGGCTATTTTTGGAGCGGTCCCTGGGTAATCATATCTCTGTTGAAGGCATCTGCTGGGACAGAGGCTTTGTTCCCAAATATCAGTTTGTATTTGTAAGGAAGAGGACTCTTATAGTCATCCCATCAGCCATTGTCTCTTGGAAATAGTATCTAAATGTGGTGATGATGAAGACGTATCGGTCCATGAAATATGAGAAAGCTTTTCTTTGCCAATGTGACATGTGGACAGAAGAAGATGCTAATATGACTGGAAGAGACGAACACGAACGTGTAAGTTGCGCTGGCTTTATGAGCCCCTCAGCACTTGGAATAGATCTGCATGGTCTTGGCACATACATGTCCAATTTGTAGCAGTGGATAAGGATGCATCGCCTCGTGTTAGCTGCTAATAATGAAAAACGAGACATGTTTATTGAAGGAATTGGCTGCAGAATTTGCTTGATCATTTTGCGATGAACATCAGTGCTGCCGATAATATGTGGGTGGTATCTTCATGCTTTCATAGCAGTAAATCTCGCGAGTCCTCAAGCTTCCATTGTAAAACATAAATTTCTGGTTAGTTCAGTGATTGTCCTGTGAGTGACAGACTGATTCTGGTGTTGTCATGTTGACTGTCTGCACAGAAATTGGAAAACAACAGCTTCAGAGGATAATATCATGGTCATCCCCCTCTTAAAAAGCCACCTGAAATGCTTAAAAAAAAATGTGCCATGTGGCCAAATGGGATGGTTGGCCTCTCTTGAGGAGGGAAATAAAATGAAATTATCATACTTGCAAAATGGAGAAATGGCCATTTGAGGGGATGGACTTTGGTCAGGGGCCTCACAGGAACAACTATACTTTTAACTGCCAAGCTTAAGTAAAAATATTGGAAATGATTTGTAAGCTTTTGCCTTTTCCAGCAGCAGATTATATAGTTTTAAAATTAATTTGACAGTGTATTTTTCTTTTGCAACTTAACTCATTCCATACTCTGGTCACAGGCCTTGGTCAGTGGTTCTGGCATTGCCTGGCAAGTCATGCTGCAGCTGCCCTTGCGGCAGCTGCAGCATGACTTGCCAGGCAGTGCCAGAACCACTGACTTAAGACGATAGGCATGTTGGTACTTGAGTAAAAGCTCTTTTCATGAAGAATTTAAATATGCAATTGTCGTCTTAAATCTAAGTAAATATACAGAAAAATCAGGGACTGGTACGGAATGAGTTAAGGCTGGCAACTTACATAATTATAGCAAGAGTGTCCTTATCTTCAAAGATAATTGTCTGCAGTTACATTGATTGGGGGTAGATGATGACCCGACCAAGTTATGACAAAGGTCACAGAGCATTTATTCTCATTTCATACTGGCATAATAACCAAAAAAAGTTTTAAAGGTAGCACTTTTATATTACACAAGATTATACACCCATATAATGTTTAGGTTTCTGTATGTAAGGTCATTTGAGCACAGGACTGTCACATCAGTGTGGTTTCTCATATGGATGTGCACTCGCTACAGTTTATTTAACCCTTTCCCCCTTAAACCGGCCAGTGGTCAAATGTCGTCTGTTTCAGTGTTTTCAGCTAATTTCAAGAGTAATGAAAAACAATTTCCCTGAGAATTGTAGATGAGACCTATCAAAATCATGTGTCCCAAGTCAACAGCTTTCCTTAGTGCCCAACTCATGCCAAGGAAAGCTGTTGACTCAGTCTTAATTCAAGGGGAAAGGGTTTAAAGAGCTACAGTCTCTGACATCTGAGGCTTTTGACAAGGGCAGCAGTAGCATGACTTGCCAGGCAATGCAAAAACCACTGAGCAAGGCCTTCAGATTCTAAGCAGGTGGGTGGATTGGGGGGGGGGGGGGGCGAGGACTTAACACAGCATGGGCTCTTATTGGAAGGAATAATGGGAAAGGGAAAATAATGATGACTGATTGCTGCCACAAAATTAAAACAAGTCCCGGTACAAAATGATGTATTCCTGTGATGACGAGAGCAATCCGTCCAATTCAAGGGTCACACTTTGTAAAAGTCAGAATTACTGAAGTGTTTACACAGAGCAGTCAGTCAAATGTCGTGGTGCACCATTTGTTCTGTTTCAAGTGCAGAAATTGGGTGTCAGTGGTAGGCATGAAAAACTTCAAGTTAGTGTGGATGCTTGTGTGCAGTGATTATTTGTGATGCATGGATTGGGTACTGTAGAAGACCAAGGACACTCACTGTATGGCCCTTGATGAGACACAGTCACAGGCTCTTGTACATAGAGCAGGCTGTGGTTTGTGATAGGCAGGTCATACACAGAGTACAGTGAACCCCCTCCTGTGAGGCCAACCCAGATGGAGTCAGTAGATGTCCATATAAGGGTGTTGGACTCCTTAGAGTGGGGAAACAATACTGCGCTTGTGGATAGGAAGCTGGCATCTGGTGATCATTAGGAGGGTAACTTTTGATGAAAAGGGCCTCATAAAAGGGGGGAGGGGCTCTGTATCCTAAAATTATGTGATATTCCAAGAGAAGTGATTTTGCATGTGTTTGAGGGAGTGATAAACACTTCTCCCATCTGGAGAACAAGATCATACTTTGTGCAGTGTGCAGATGGAGCATCTCTGAAATAAATGAGACTTTATGAGCTCAAAGAATGGAACTTACACATCCAGATGACATCACAGGAAGCCCCACACACACTTTTTTTTCAACAGCACAAAACAAGACAGTGTTTCTAATTAAATCGTGTCTTGCCTTCAGAAACATGCAGCTGCAAAAATTGTTGCTTCCAAACTAGGGTCAGGAGATGCAGTCAAACCTTGTTGATGTATCAATAAATGACATGGGAACTTCATTGTGGGATGCACATTCGATAATGATGGTCATTTGCATCATATTTATGTCATCATAACAACAGATGTCACCACTGTTGACTTAATCATCAGGCCTGCCTGATTTCCCCCCCCCCCCCAGGTGAGACTGAGTGTACAAGTTCTTTGGCATGGTTAATCAGCCCCCCCCCCAATTTTTTTTGGGGGGGGGTTACCTGTTAGTTACCTGGGATGTAGTTAACATCAGTGTCAACTTGTTGTTGTGGTAAGGGGGCCTTGGGGTCAAGTCAGAGACCACCACAAAGACCATAAATAGGATGAACAGGCAACTTCTGTGATGTAATGACTTGACACTGTGGCAGTCATTGTTATGGATGTATTGTTATGGTGGTTGGTGCCAATAAGCACTGGCCAATCAGAGGATGTCCTGACATCATTAATTTGTCGCTGGTATGGGCTGTCAGAGGCTCTGTCGTGGCCAATTAGTCATGCATGCTGTGTTGAAATTCTTGCTGCAAACACTGCAGTTTAAAGTGTCAACAGCCCACTCTTCCCCAGATTATTTAATTTATGGTGCATCTTAACTGAGATGTTTCTTTTCCTTATTCTTTTTTTGGGTGCAGCTGAGCTTTTTGCAGGCTCTGTCGTTCATCCACAATTCACATTTTGGACTTCTTCTATAAAAGCGGTAGCCAGATCCTCTTCACACTTGGTGGGGATCTGCCTTGGCTAAGTCTCTACCAATTAGTTCAAGTGGTCACACTCCAGTGACTTTTGGATTTTTTATGATTTTTTTTTCTTTTTTGGGGGGACAAATTAAAAAAAAAACCCTCTTCACTGAAACTGCTCACCCAATTGCTTTGATATCACGCAGGAACACTCACAGGGACTCCTAATTCTTAGTTGTTCACCAGGTGGTGCTGCAATTTTTTTCTATTTTTTTTATGAGTGTGTGTGTGTGTGTGTGTGTGTGTGTGTGTGTGTGTGTGTGTGTGTGTGTGTGTGTGTGTGTGTGTGTGTGTGTGTGTGTGTGTGTGTGTGTGTGTGTGTGTGTGTGTGTGTGTGTGTGTGTGTGTGTGTGTGTGTGTGTGTGTGTGTGTGTGTGTGTGTGTGTGTGTGTGTGTGTGTGTGTGTGTGTGTGTGTGTGTGTGTGTGTGTGTGTGTGTGTGTGTGTGTTTTCACTATTTTTGACTTCTTCTCCAGAGCTGTCACTCAGATTAAGCTGAAACTTGCTGGATATGTGGATATTTTTCGTTTGGAATGGTCAAACAAGGTCGTTCACTACGTGACACTTTTGTGGATTCCTGATTTTTAACGATTTTTTTCAGTTCGGTTACTTATCGGTAAATGCACATTTCCTATTGATTACTTTTTAAGCCAATGGGCATTATAATGCTCAATATCATGTATTTGCTCCACCAAGTAGCAATATTCTTGTGAAATTTCTTTTTAAATATTCCTCAATTTCTGATGCTCCAATAAAATTGTATGTTTTAATGATTTTTTTATAGACAAAATTTAGAAATTCTTCTAAATGTCATATGCACTCAGCTAAAGCTCAACACAGGTGTATTCAATTGCAACTTTGATTTTGTTAACAGCCAAGCATGAGCTATTCACAGAGCTCTCTTGTTTGTGGGATAAGCATAGAGGGTCATTTTCATATTTTTGATCCAATCAGAGGAGTGTTAGGTGCTACAGCCACCAGATGGCAATGTGCATTCAAGTTTCCTTTAGCATGGTACTCTGTTAGGTTAATACAAGAAGTGCATATTAATTTCCTGCCACAACTGCAGACCTGGTTGTCTTGGTAACCACTGTCACGCCTGGCGAGATATGGGCCACTGCCTGCATGGGGAAGTAGGATAATACTAATATTTTCGAAATAAAGAATCCTTAATACAGGTAGATACAAATTTATTCTTGTAACCAATTTGGGAAGCACCAAATGAATATAATGTTAGTATCTGTAAACTTAAATTTCTCTAAAAGACAGTAATTTTGTGAGAAGGGGATATCTAGCCCTGTCTGTGATAGTGGTATGCCCTTGTGTGGACTGCCATTGACAGGCATTAGCCCCATGCTTTATGGCAGGAAATTAATATGCATGTCTTGTATTGTGTCACCAGTTATTTTCTCAAGTTAACTTTTGTCCATGTAGACTTACATGCTAACCAGTCTTATAGTCTGTCGCTCATAGTTCAGTATTTGAAAATCATAAAGCTATTTTCTCATGTTGTATGTAAAAGTGGCCAAGGTTCAAGTACATTGATTTTATTTACATACAAACATATACATGTATATATTTTTGTATTTATCTTCCTGCTAAGTGCCTATGGACCGAGGGACAGACAACCCAACACATAACCTTGAAGCTAACTGAGTTTGTGTTTGAAGATTTATGTTGCAAAATAAGAGAAAACGGGTTTGAAGGATATATGATATGAGGGGTTGTGTGGCTGTTTCATGTGATTCATCACTGTCTTGACTCAATTACTACATATTGCTGCATGATTAGTTTGGCAAAAGTATCAGTTAATGGTATGACTGATTATCAGAGGATCTGCATGGACCTACTCAAAGAGCGAGCCCACAGCCTATATGTGACAAGAGTATGAATTCTGTTTTCACTGTGGTAAAATATTTATCAAATTTTGGCAAGAAAAAAAATCCAAAATAACCTACAGGAAAGATAATGTTAGGAATCGTGTGCTGCTGGGTCATATCTCTATTTTTTAACCAGCCAGTGACGTGTGAAATGAGATTTGTAGGATCTTGGCAGCCCAGAAGGTGACAACTCATCAAGAATACGCACCTTACTGGGCTTGTTTATAATGGCAAATCATAGATGATCTCACCTGGATTACCTCATGCTGATTGGCTGACAGACCTCCTGAGCTCAGCACAATATTTCCTGCAGGAACATGGCGTTTCAAGTTTTCCCTGAAAAAAATCCATACGGAAACACTGGGAAAGGGCTAAGGAAATCATACTGAAAGGGTGGCCATTGAAGGCAGGTGGTCCCTCATTAAAGTGGTGACTCAGGACTGGAACCAATATGCACCAACATTTTGCTCCCTTTATGCAGCCAAAATTAACACTTTCAGTGCCAAATTTTGGACTGAGTCAACAGCCTTTTCTAAGTGTGCATTGGGCACAATACGCCCAATGCACACTTAGAAAAGTTGTTGACCTTGGGGATTCTGTCTGGAACTATAGGCATACTGGTACTTGAATGAAAGGTCTTTTTAAGAGGAATACAAACCTGGGATCCTAATGATAATTCAGACTAGTTTGACTTAAGTAGACTGACTTTAGATGTGATTGGCATTGAAAGAGTTAAAGTAGACTCTGACCTCTGCTGCATGACCACAGATTATAATCACCATTCTGAAGTACACCTGATGCGGATTTTGACCTGAGGGGGTGACCATTGACGTTATGTCCGCATTAGATCCATGTTTTGTCTTCATGGCCTTCTCACTCATAGTAGATTGTTTGCAAAAGAGTGAAATGTGTTGCGGGTGATTCCCCTTCAGGTGTATACATGTATTTGCTGATCATCAGTAAATCCTAGAAATTGTAGCTGGCAAGTCTCAAGGAACCTGAGAAATGAGTTGCCGCTCTTTTGGTTTATGCTTCTTTGCATGACTTTTTACACATATAGTTGGCTTTAATGATTATTTTATCATTTGACTTCACTTGTGAGGACCTAAGGTTTGCAAATTTGTTGGGTAGTTTCACAGTGGAACTGAACTTCATGCATCTTCTTGTTTTTTCTTTCACACTCCAAATGTGATGAAGTTGGCAAATGTAAGTATTATGGGAAACAAAGCACTTATATACTTTCAGTGATGTCCTCGATACTAATCAAGCGATATTAGTTCTTTCCCCCACTGTTCTCTGTTGGTTACAGGTATGATAAACAAGGCTGCAGAGACAAGTACTGAACTTGTATATGAACGTAGCAGACTAAAAGGCATGACATTGTGGCTTACCAAGGTACTGATAAGGAGTTTATAGTGAAAAATATGATAAAAATGTTCCTTCTTGTTCTTGTATGTTCTGTGTAAAAGAAACATTCATACATGTATATATATATACATAGAACAAAACAGATTTGGATTGGCATCATAGTCAGACTAGACTGAGATGGTAGTCCATGCAAATACATATACATCATATACATACACACGCATAATATATTAATATGTATGTTTAAATGTTTATAATAAAACAGATTTAGATTGTTGTTTCAGCCAGAATGGGATGGGATAGATGTTCAGCTAATAAATGTAAGATAATAAATTATTGATGTGTAGCATAGATGGGCAATTTGCAGAAGCTTTTTCGATACAGATGCAAGAAGTGTATTTATCATGATAGAATGCATGTGGTTATCTTTGCCTGAAGCAGAGTATGAAAGAAATGTTCAGAGTGATACAGGTTTCACAGCCGTGAAGTCTGGAACCATGTCTCAGTGTAGTACATGTTGTTAAAGCCTAGGTTTTGCATTGCTGGTCAAGCAATGCTACAGCTACCCAGTGACATGCAGCATGACTTGACAAAAGTTAGAGAAAAGCATTGATTTTGACACAGAGGGTGTTTTGGAATCAGTGTAACTTGTTCATTGCCCATTATCATTCAGCTGATACATATGCAAGGGTCACCATGACTGTGATGGAATGAGTTAAGCTAGTTCAGTGCCACATTTTGGACTTAGTCAACAGCTTTCCACAGTGCGCTTTGGGCACAAAGAGCATGCAGAGGAAAGCTCTTTACCTGGACTGTTACATTCTGTGTAACTTCAGGTATGGGGGTACTTGAATGAAAGGTCTTGTTACAAGGAACCTGAATCCAGCACCCTTACTGTAATTCAGAGCACTTCATTGTAACTCATTTGAAACTATGGTGACAAACCTTGGTCAGTGCCAGAACCACTGACTTAAGACTACAGGCATGTTGGTACTTGAACGAAAGCTCTTTTCATGAAGAATTTAAATATGCAATTGTTGTCTTAAATCTAGGTAAATATACGGAAAAATCAGGGACTGGTATGGAATGAGTTAAGTAGTTTGACTCACTGTTGGCACTGAAAGAGTTAAGACCTAGTTGCCCATCATTGTACTTACCATAGGATATACAGTAAAACCTCCCTATACCGAACACCTTTGGGACCGGAAAAAAAAAAGGTTTGGTATAGTGAGGTGTTCGGTATAGGGAGGTTTAATAACATTGAAAGTATATGTTTGGGACCGAGAAATGGTGTTCAGTATAGTAAGGGGGGTTCGGTATATGGAGGTGTTGGCTTAGAGAGGTTTTACTGTGTATGCTGTTTTGACCACCTGCATGGGAATGAGGTTTACCTGTGTGGTCCAGCAGAGCACACAGCCTTGCAAGTACAGTACCGGCAGGTTTTAAGAGCACTCATTGTTAGAGACCACATTTGTAAAAATACAATATACTTTGTAAATGTTACCTGCTGTAAAAGACACCTGGCTATAAGACCACTTTGAGTTATTGGAAACATTATTGTAGTGTGAACTCATGACGATTGCATCAGGTTCTGGGTTTACAGAAGGCAGGGCCAATATATAGCAGCCCATTGTAAAGGGAAGCCAGTTGGCTTGAACACACCTGTGTAATGTAAATTGCTTTAATTTTGCTGTGTTCTTATTTTTGCTTATTTCGCTGATGGCACAAAACCGTGGAAATATAAAAACAGTGAAATAGTATTTTAACATGGTTTGAATTGGAATTATGTCCAAAACAGTGAAATTAAAACCACAGTGAAATGTCAAAAAAACAAAAAGCGTGAAAATTTTTACACGTGAAAATGAAGTAATTTGCAGTATTTAGTATAACCTGGCCAACAGGTGGCCAAACTGCACCCATTATTATGGTATAGTGGGGTGATATGCACTGAGATGTACACACCAGCAAACAAGTATCTACCAGTTATAATTTGTGTTCTTTGAACAGATACAGAAGTGCAGTGCTGTGTTGGTCAAAGGTCATGTCTTACTTGTGCTGTCCTCTTGTTTGCTCCACTCCATGGGTCAGTGTGAGTATAAACCTCAATGAAAACAGCTTAAGCCTGAATTCAAGAAAACTTTGTTCACAATGAAAGTGACCTTCTCCTGTTGTGCTGAATTGCACATTTTCAATCCATACATTCTCTCACAGGAAAATCCTCCCCATACATCTACCTCTGCGCAGTGCCCACTTGGCTAAAGGGACCAGACCCAGGTTTACTTGTCTCTAGAAACCATCTCTTACTAGGGACCACTTTTTAGAGGCTCCACCCCAGTGTGGTTTAAGCCTTTCGCCCTTGAATTAAGACTGAGTCAACAGCTTTCCTGGGCATGGGTTGGGCACTAAGTGCCCAATCCATGCCGAGGAAAGCTGTTGACCTGGGTCATGTTGTCTTGACAGGTCTCATCTTCAATTCTCAGTCAAATTGTTTTTCATTGCTGTTGAAGTCAGTTGAAAACGCTGAAGCAGACGACATTTGACCACAAGCCGGTTTTGGCCAGTTTAAGGGGGAAAGGGTTAAACTGATAGGATTGCAAAATTGCACCTAACCACATACCCATGGCAGTGAAAGACTTCTGTCAATCTGGCAATTTGTGCCTTGAATTATCAGACACACAGTGAGAATTAAGTCGTATTATGCTTGCTGTAGTTAAGAGGCATTGATATCTTTTAGATGAAGCCTTTCCATTGTATGTTTGCAGGCTCTGATCATTGTGACAGACCTCTAGAGCTTCTAGTCTCCTGGACATATGGAGCGTATAGCCATCTAGATCCACTTACAGTATTCCACCCTAATGACTCTTTTTCCTACTAATATCTAAATGTGGTCTGCTAATTGTATTTTACTAGTTTAGGGATAATTTTTCAAAATTTTGGATGAAACTTGCATGGAAGATCATTGCAAATTATATGCCCATGGTCAACAGCTTTCTGTGGCACGTTCTGCGCACATTGCACCCAGAGTGCACCAAGGAAAGCTGTTGACTCAGTCTTCTATCAGGGTGGAATGAGTTAAAAGAGGTTGCCTTGAGAACAAAAACTTGTAATTATTTACCAAATTATGACCAAATTGTGCTCTCTGCAGACAGGTAGTCCTTCATAGAGATATATATAACATAAAAAGTACTAAGCAAAGCATCTGGAAAAATGGTCATTCCAAGGAGGTGGTCCCCGAATGGAGTGGTCGTTGAAGACAGAACACTGTAAATGGCAGATAATAAATGCTTCAGATAAGCTCAATATCCTGTTCATCCATGTGATGCTCCTGTCGGAGATTTTATTCAGATTAACGTGATTGATGACAAATATCAGAAAAGGAGATCTGTTCTTGTAGGTTCACATTTAACATGTTAACTGTGACGTAAGTAGATGCACATCATGCAAATTAGGCCAGGTTTACCACAAAACTACAGGTGTCATCATATAAACTGTCATTAATATCTGAAAATTCAACTATGGAATGTAAAGTTGATTGGAGGAATCTCCATAATTCCTTTACCCTTTTACCCTCAAACTGGCCAAAACCAACTGGTGGCCGAATGTCGTGTGCTTTAACTAGTGTTTTCAACTGATTTCAACAGTAATGAAAAACAGTTTGACTGAAAATTGTAGCTGAGACCTATCAAGATGACATGTCCCAGGTCAACAGCTTTCCTTGGCATGGGTTTGGCACTAAGTGCCAGTACCCAACCTATGCAGAAGGAAAGCTATTGACTCATTCTTAATTCAGGGGGGGAGGGGGAGGTTGAACTTTGACCTGTTAGATCCCAAGGCAGATCTGCTGGCAGTGCGCCAGCAGGATAATCCATATTGTCTTTCGGGTGTTGTCAGGAATACATTTGTGCGATTCCACCCAGTACACATGCTCTTCTGATTGCTGCTATTATGACCACTTCAGTTACCACAAGACACTTGTAGCAGGATCAATTGTGAGTTTCCCATGTGCCCAGAATATTAACATAGCAAAAAAAAAATATGGTTGAAGTGCTACATAACTGGCAAATGTATGCCCAGAGTAACCTCTTTTGAGAGTATGGACTAAACCACTTTGCTTCTGCTGCATGGATATCACATTTGAGGACTTTGGTTAAGTATACTGTAAATTACTTTAATTTCGCTGTATTCTTATTTTTCGCTTAGTTCGCTGAGGGCACAAAACTGTGAAAATAAAAACACAGTAAGAAAGCATTTTAACATTGTTTGAATAGGAATTATGTCCAAAATCGTGCAATAAAAACTGCAGTGAAATGTCAAAAGGACAAAAACTGAAAAATTTCAGCATGCGAAATCAAAGAAATTCACAGCATGCCTAAAATCATTGGAACAGAAGATACCATATCCTCCCCCCCACCCCACCTCCCAATAGCGCTCAGGGTGCTTTCAAAATTACAATGTGATCAGCATTTAATTTATAACTGTACTGTGACTATTATAAATTAACTGGTGTGAGAAAGATCATCAATTTAAGTATTGCATAACTCAGTGTTATTTGAAGGAGTCAAGGGTTAAATTTTTTTTTTTTTTTTTGGTTGATGGGGGGTGGTCCTGAGTTGTGATCATTCAGCTTTCAAGGAGATGGATTGGGGCTTATTAGAGCCAAGATTATTATTGGGAGGGATATGGCAGGTCTGTTTAGACAGAATGCACCTGTTTATTTCAAAGCTTGGAGGTATGAAGGAAATAACACAGCTAATGGTATCAATGCAGTCAGTCATATCTTTCATATCCGTACCAGTACATTCATAATAGTTAATTGTGCACATTTGTAATAGATCATTTGATGTTTTCATGAGACAGAAATAAGCTTGTGTGCATATAAATTTTCTGTAGGTAAATAGTCATGGAGCCATAAAACCAATTAATCTTTTGCCATAACATGGAGATGTAATTGCCATCTTTGGAGGTGATTAATTTTTGTTAAGCAGCTTGGAAGATTGGTCAGAGTGCTTATTCATCAATTTCGTAGACGTATCAGGAGGTTACTAAGGCATGGTCAGAGGAAGATGATGCATTGCATCTTTGAATGTCCAACATTTAGGAATTGGGAACACCGTTCAGGCGGTTAATCAAATGAGGCTGGCAGCAAGTGAATGGTGGAAACCAGCAAGTGAATGGTGGAAACCGGTCGCCAAGTGTCACTTCCTGTAATGACCTGCACAGGTTATTTCTAACGTTGACGCCACACTGCATTGACGTGGAAATAGTCCTTGCCTACAGTGGTGCTGTAAACACCTTGCTAATGTGCAGAAGTCCAAATAGCCAATGCAACCTGTTGCTTTTGATTTTGTATAGTTGTCCAATTACTGGGGCCAGTTTGGGAAGCAACTGGATTTTGTAAATAAAGGGTTGATAAAATTATTTCCTTCTCACATAAAGATGTGTGAAGTTAGCACAAGCTTGCACAGACAGCAGTTGATGGTCTCCTTTGGTGTTTGGCGTATGTGCTATTTTTCTACTGCTTCAGCAGCGTCTTGATCCAATGTGTACAAAATACCTTCATTACTGCAGCTTGCGGTTCACGGTTGTAAGAGGCTGACCGCAGCGGCCACGGCAATTACAGAACTCCAGACCAGGCACTGAATGCTGGCTCTTCTTGGTAGGACTGAGAGGGAGCACAGGACGTGCACATATGGATGTGAAGTTTCCTATCAGGAGGTAATGAGCACAGAAGTGGCAAGTAGTTGAAGCTTAACTGAGATGGTCTTTGCAGCTTCATATCCCACAGGCATCATGCCAGAGACTGAAGTGGTCTCTTTCATTCCATTATTTTGCCATAGAAGCCACCAACTGGCAACCAAGGCTGCCGTATGTGTGTGTGTATGTAGTGGTCCCCCCTCTTGTAAGTACCCCTCTCAAGAGAGACCACCTCCTTTACAGAGGCCACTTTTCCATGCAGCAAGTAATTGCATTTTCATTATATTTTGCCCCTCAAGAGAGGCCACCTTTCTGATAAGGCCACATTTTTTGTGCATTTGAGGAAACCTTCAAAGAGAGGGGACTATTCTTTATCGTGTATATAGTTCAATCATCCTATCATCTTTGGGAGGGGTGTGTGTGTGTCTCTACCCCTAGGGTTTTCTGTTAGTGGGGGACTTGATAGGTCAGTTACAGATCAAGAAGTATGGTGTATGTGTGCTGCAAAAAATGTACATGCACCCCTTGGCCAAAGGGTAAGGGGGAAAGGGGGAGCACAAAGTAGGAGGAATATCATCGCAGTGAGGACTGTTGGGTGATGAGTGTGTTAATTCTTTGTTGACCGACCAGACAAGATGTTGAAGTTGTTGACTTGTTGAATGATGACAGAAACAAATGAATATGTACAGCAATATGGAATATCCAATATGCAATTCAGTCACTATATACATTGAGCAGGCAACCCATGCTACATGAATTTTTGCCTGTATGGCTAACCATACAAGAGAAGGCAAGACCTTGGCTCAGTCCATGTTTACTGTTCTCCCCTTTCTTCCAGCTGTCCACTTCTGTTGTGTTTACCCTCTCTGGGTGTTAGGTAACGTTCTGCTGGCTTGTGTTTCACACCATCAGTAATTAAGCAATTCTTAATGTCATAACTGCATCATTTCTGCTGTACTGAACTTCAAACTGTGTAAAAAATATCTGCAAATTTAGTAGTTTATGATCTGACTTTGTGCAATTTAATCTTTAATACAAATTCAGTAATAAATTGAATAAAATTATGAACAATCAGGAATGTAAGGTCTCAGCACAAAAGCTGTGTGTATGTCACCCTATGACAATGTGGTACCACATCAGAGTAATGTCTAAACTTCAGGAGGTTAGGGGCTGCTAAAAATGTCAACATTTTCACATTAGTACACAAAGTACACTTTTGGAGAGAGGGGGAAGGGGCTGAGGGCCAGTGTACGTTTTTTTAAATACATGAAAATGTTGGGGTTTTTTGCTTACCAATAAATGTTTCAAACTTAAATATTTGTGGTAATATTTGCATAAGAAGCTTAATAAACATTAGATGCACATGTTTAAGGGTCTGAACATGTGGCCAAACAATATAGCTTTGCATTTTGGTTTGAAAAATCAACATTTTTAAAGTACTAATATGAAGGGGGGCAGGGGGGCCTATGAAATTGTACTCTCTGTACTAATGTGAAAATGTTGATAATTTTGGCTGGCCCCTTATTACAAATCTCTTCAAGCTGCTACCTGCATGAGTTTTCTCCATAGTGCCCCTTGGGTGGAGCTGCCTTTATGTCAGTGTCATAAGTTTGATGGGGCCCTCATCTGTCAGAAATGAGGGGGGTTTAGCCTGGCAAAGAAGGCTCAGGATGGTTTAGTACAGAAGTAAGCAGCTTAGCCTGATATGAGATCTGCATCTGTCATTACATGCGAGGGAGGGATGATGACGCTATGCATAATCCATGAAGCCTTGAATGATGTTAAATGGCCAAGGCGGGTTCGGTGTTCCAAATCGAAGAAGTGTAAAGATCCAGCACAAACGTAGCATTAAAAAGTCCCAGAGTTTTGCTATACAAGGTTAAACAGGTATTTTATGTGAACATGGCATTGATGGTTCTTCAATGTGTGTCTGGCCCCATCCAAGTTCTAAGGACGTTGGTCTGATTCAGGTACATGTAATTCCTCTCTCATGTGGTTGCAAACGGTCAGATTGATGACCAGTCTTATCAGGATCGTTTCTTAGATACAGAATGTGTTTCCTGGATGAAAAATGACAAGGCTCGCTGTAGCAGTATCACAGCCTATCTTAAATGATTTCCTGACAGATTATTAAGGGACTGTGTGTTCTTGTTCTTCTGAATATTCCAAAATAATCTCAAGGATACTAGGAAAAGCAGGATCGCTATGGAAACAGACAGGTTCCAGTGACAGTGAGCACTTTCTTATACTGTAAAGGTAGGTGTAATTTGGATAAAAAAATTCAGAAATATAATACATGTTAGATATTACTCAATAAGCAAGGATTCTTTGACTCTGTGGTGACCTCTGTGTGTAGAAACGAATAAACAGCCAGTTCCAACAGTTCCAAAGGTGTACATGTGTATGTAATTTCATGTTAAATAATACACAGAAAGTCAGTGTTCATTCTAGGACCCTAATAAATGTGATTCACCCATAAAACTAAATAATCGCCCATCAAAACAGTCTTCTTGAGTACCTGATACTGTCTGTAGAGGCACAAGATCTCGTGTGTCACTTTACTGCTGTTAATCCAATGTACACTTGTATACGGAGGCAATAAAGTTTATCTTTATCTTATCTTATTATCTCATGCTCTCTCTCTCTCCCCCCCCCAGCATGATACACAGTGTTCATTCTAGGACACTAATATGTGTGATTTGCCCATAAAACTAAATGGGCCATCAAAACAGTCTTCATGAGCATCTGATACTGTCTCTAGAGGTGCCATATCTCATGCACCCCCCCCCCCCCCCATCCCCAGCATGGCTTGATCATTAGCTCCACAAACAAAAAGAGCCCTTCATTTCTGTTCATATGGGCTTCAAGTGCCCCCTTGTTGTAAGTCCGAGAATTAACACTCAGAACTAGACTGTACAATCGTGAACTAAGTCAAATAAAGAAGTGTTTGTGCATGTTTGATGTGAAGGAAGCCTTGAACAAGCAAACATTGGACTGTACAGTAAATGGATCATGCTGGCTTACCGCAACAGAGGAAGGATACAACTTGTGCCAGATGGAAATTGACTGCAACTAATCCGTGATAGAAAAAAAAATCATAATAGAGTGTGGAAGTTCAAACAATGCCTGTGACTGTGTAGGGTGTTAGTTTTAAATAGGCTCAGCCAAGGGTCCAAAAAATGATAAGTAATGTTGGTTGAGCATCAGTCTGCTTTCCTGTATTGGTTATAAAATGTGTGCAAAATTGTCCATTGACTGTGGTGTTCTGTGACGACCTTGGTATTATGGACATCCACTGTAGTTTCTCTTGGGGAGCATATTTTGAGACCCTCAGTGCTGTCAAACAAATGGAGTGATGTGTGAATCTTTGTGAGCCATTGATACTGAAAATTCAAAGTTATTTCGATGTATAGACCAGGTATGGAACCTTTGACAAAAAAGAGTGTTCATGTCCCTGGACAGTTTTGAGGGATGTTCAATGTTATCATCATTTTTGAATTAGTACTTAGGGTACTAAATTTCATGACCCCCCCCCCCCTCCCAAGTTAGTATTTTTAAAAATGATGGTTTTCCCAAAAATTCATAGCAAAATTGCACAAAACAGGCCAAAAATTTGACCATCATTTTCCATATTCTGTGAAAGTGTACAGACCCATTTAGCCCCCTCCCCCCCCCCTTGCGTACTGTAAGTACTGATTCAAAAATGATGAAAATGTTGAATCATCCCTAAGTTATATTGTAAACCTAATTATGGATCATTGAAAATTAGCAAAGAATGAAAAATAGCTCGAGATTTGTAAGTGCATATGCTTTGAAGTCTGAACCAAAGGCTCTAAATACTTTAAAAGTAGGAGGGAAATTAAAGGTTCAGTACCTAAACTCCAGTGTCTTGTGGGCCCCATGTATGGATAAAATTCTACTGTCTCACATGGTTTGGGTCCACATTCCAGTATTGAATCCTAGTAGAGATGAGCCTCAGGTGGACCTGCAGGAACAGGTTTATCCCTCAGTTGGTCAGGCCATTAGGGAAGTCCATGGAATGAGCTGTTCAGGGATTAGAGGCTGCTCACATAGGGATGCGCTGACTTACACTGGACTGGATTAATTGGTTGTCAAGACACTCGCTTGGGTTGATGGACATTTGTATTCAAGGTGCAGAGGCTGTGGGGAATCCTAGCTATTAGCTGTGGCATGAGTTGCATGTAAACAGGTACTAGTTGAGAAACCAGGTGGTGGGCAGAGGGTTCTCGTGTTCGTCTTTCAACATGTAGCTTACCCAGTGAAACCATGGTGTGGTCCTTAAATGGAGATAGTCAAGAGGTCAGCCAATGAGGCAACTTGACCTATTACCGAAATTCATGGCTGCAGCTTCTTTAAAACAAAAAAGTGCCATTTTAGCAGCCAACAAAGTCATTAGGAAGATCATAATAATTTATACTGAAAATGCTCAATCTTTGGTTTACAATTATTTCTGTACAAAACATGAAAATGGCATTTAAAAAATCTGCTTCCAGAGTTTACTGTTGAGGCCTTTACCTGCTTGAGATAGGACATATGTGAAGTATATTGTCGTGACAAAAAGCACTGATAGAGGGCGCTGTTGAAGGTTAACTATTTACTTGTCCCAAACTTGACTTAAAAACTTTGGGACCGGAAAGACCGATGCTTTCTGAAGCCTCGACTTGACTTACAATGGAGATTTGCTGGAGATTAGAATCTTTGCATTTTGAAGGATGCAAAAATTGTGTGGATTGAAAATGGGAGGGTTAATGTGTATGTGGTGATGCAGACAGTTGGTGCGTGGAAGCATGAAGACTGGTTGAGTGGGCAGCGTGTGGCATGGTAACACAGATCATGGACATTCTGATGACATGTAAGTCCCAGCGGGAGGGGGCTACTCCTTCTGCATTGGTAGATATAAAGGTGCTACAGGAATGACCCCCCCCCCCCCAATTTTCCACCCACTATAGAGTTTTGACCCTCCACTTCCTGATATACAGTCTGAATATTGACCACCACCACCACCCCCTTTTCAGCGTTGATTACTTGTAGGTTAATTCTTTTTACAAATTTGCATGTACAGTGATACCTGCTATTTAAGACCATCCCTAGTGCCAGACAAAAGTGGTCACATATGGCAGGTGGTCTCTCATTGCAGGTAAAGTTACAAAGAAAATAGACCCCTATGTCCAGAAAAATGTGGTCACAATAAGCAGGTGGTCTCTCACGGCAGTGGTCTTAAATTGCAGGTACTACTGTATAAAAATAATAGATATAGACTTTGACTCCCCATTTTGGAAAAAATGTAGAAATTTGACCCTGTTTTGGAAAAAATGTGTAGAATTTTGACCCACTATTTTGTGGGAAAAATTGTATGTAAAATATAGGGTTCGAGCCTCCCAGGGCGCCTATGTACCCTTTTCAGGGCCCAGTACTCTCCCTGGGTTGTAAGTAGATACCTACTTTAACTCATTCCACACCAGTATATTTACCTAGATTTAAGACAACAATTGCATATTTAAATTCTTCGTGGAAAGAGCTTTTGTTCAAGTGCCAAAATGCCTATAGTCTTAAGGCAGTGCCAGAACCACTGACCAAGGCCTGTGGCCATAGTATGGAATGGGTTAACTAGCAGCTGACTTTGACAAGATATTACTGGCTCAACTTATAAAAGTCAAAAGTTGCAGAAGTGTAAAGTATCAGAACATCAGGATGTAATACAAAAGGATGAAGTTTTAATTACATCCAGTATTAAGTCTCATGCAAGGATCACACACATCACCTTTGCAACCAGTTGATGACTGATAGGAACTGAAGCTGATGATTTTTTGGGGGGGGGGGGGGGGGGGGGAGGAGGGTAGATTTTGAAACTGAAAGTGGTTGTTTGTCCACTCACCACTGGTGAGAACAACACCCCTTTGGCTGAGTACATGTACATGTCTGTACAGGCCACCAGCAGTTCTTCTTTCAACTCAGATCAGTAAGGTCTGAAATCACAGATCTGGGCATACACAGAAATATACAGTAGATATGGACACTTCAAGAGAGTTAACAGACTGGGGAATTGCGTTGATTAATTTGAATGCAGTATTTGCTGTCTCTGGAGACCTCAGCGTGATAGACCAGGCTCAGAGAGTGTCTGTGTAGGGCCTAGATGAGAGGTCACATCTTTTAGAAGGATGGTTTGTCTGTGGCAATTGAAGTATTCCCTGGAGACAAGGTGGCTGTAGCATACAGTGGTCCCCCTCTTGTAAGGACCCTGTCAAGGGAGACCACCCCCTCTACAGAGGCCACTTTTCCATGCAGCAAGTATGGCAATTTTCATTATATTTTACCGCACAAGTGAGGCCATCTCTCTTGCAAGGCCACATTTTTTGGTGCATTTCGGGTGGCCTTATAAGAGGGGGGACTACTTTACTTTGACCTAAAGGTCACCAATATCTATGGGGAAGAAATGCTCACCAGGGATGTTTGTTATTGGTTGTCTGAAAAATTGCAGTATGGGTACCGAACATGGATGTTAAATTGCTTGGAAGGTTACACAGTAAAAAGCCTGAAGCATTGGATCTTGGTAGTGGTTGTCAAGTCTCGTCTTACTGAAAACAGGACTGTCTTGACCAAAAAGGGACACAATTTTTTGGAAACTGACAAAGGCAGTGGTAATTAGCACAAGGGTGCAGGAATCATGGAGCAAGCTGAATGAGGTGCTGTGGGTGTGAATGCATAGATATCTCTGACAGGCCTTGTGATGTGCAACCGTTCCCCTGGCAGCATCTCAAAATTAACCCATCTTGTGTCAAAGGGGCCTTTCTCCTTTCCAATTAACATCCAGTTACATATTTGCATGTCCATCATCAAAGAAATTGCCAGTAAAATGGTCCCTGTGTTGAGAGACAACTCCAATCAGAAACAAGCTTTTTGGGATACTTTGATGAATACTTTTCATCTAATTTATACCTCCCATCAAAGGCCAGCCGTCTTGAGAGAGCATGATTTGGTCACTCCTTAGTGCGATCTTCAAAGACAGGTTTCACTGCAACCCCACACATTATTTCTGTGACCTGTGGTCAATTTGGCAGCTTTTTCCAATGCCTTTGGGTTATGTTATAAGAGTGCTGTTGATGGATTCTCTTTGTTCAGGGTAAAAGGTTAACAAAGGTTGCGTTAGAGGCGATAAGGTGATTATCGGGGAGAAAAGAAATCTGTTCTTCCTCGTGCCTGTTGTGAGTAAAAGCCCAGAGCTCCTGATGTAAAAAACATGATTTGATTACTTCCATTTCGTTCTGTTTTAGCAAAACTTTATTAAATTGTTCCTTTTTCATTACTGAAAAGCCTTGCCTTGAAGACATTCTGACCGTGTCTTGTCGATGGGACTGGCACACAATTCAACACTCAGTCTGTAGAGGAATACAGTGGCTCCCTCCTATAACACCACCCCAGGTGCACTGGGAATATGACCTTTCAAGAGGGTTGGCCTCGGGGGGGGGGGGTGTTAGGGAAATAAAATAAAGATACCCTGTAACACACTTGCTGTATGGAGAAATAGCTTCTGTAGAGGGGGTGGCCCCATGTCAAGGAACCTTACAAGACGGGAAACACCGTACCTGTAATCATGGTAATCTTTGTGTAACAAATGATGTTAGGATTTGCAGTTTCTACTGAAGTGATGCAAAGCTGTGGCAACTTCAGAGATCATCAGACAATGCTAGTATCTGTCATCTCTGTGGAATTGGTAGGTGGGAGACGGTCCTTTTGCTTTGACAGAGCATTGAAAGTGCACACACAGAGGACCTGCTCAGGGGTCACACAAGCCTCTGCTGTTTGCGATGGTAACAGTCCAACATATGTGCATACGCTAAAAGAGGACAGATCCTGGGTACATATTGTGGCACTGTGACTTATCAATTAAGCCAAGCAGACATGATGACCGTTTCTTATGACAAATGTTGACATTGAGGGAGACTTTTGTTGGCAGTCATGGAAGGTATGTGACATTAACAATGTATGTATTTACTGCACATTGTGTTTATTGGTGAAAACTAGGGTCACCAAGAGACCTTGGGCATGGACAACTTCACAATAGGGCATGTAGCAACCCGCCTGGAATTAACAGCAGCTGTGCATAGCCATGGGCCAAAGAAAGGTCACTGGAATCAGAAAGTGGTAAAATTGGCTGGATTTACTTGCTTTTCCCACTGGCAGATCAGCATGCAGGTCAGATAGCCCTCATCACCAAGCTGACAGTCACCACAACTGTGGTCCACACACGAAGTCCAGGTGATGTGCACACCAGGTTGTGTGAAAGAAACCCTTTAAATATTGTACTTGTATATGCCACAGTACATGGGATTTGACCCTTGTCATGCTGATACTGGAAAATGTACCTCCAATTTACTTTTGTACATACTTGTATTCTTTGATGTGTAGAAAGGTATATCAGCTGAATACCTAAGGGAGAAAGTGATCTGCAGAAGAGTTGGAAGATTGTACTGTATTGGAGTATGTCACCTCAGTGCCCCAGGAGGCAGGGACCATAATGAACTGTAGGAAGTAGTCACGTAGTCGGCAACTTTGGGCTCTATTTTATGTTACCTTGTGAACAGTTGTCCGTCTTACACACTGGTTGTAAGATAAGGTATCATAACTCGCGGTGAAGCACTTTCTTGATCTCATTCATTGTGGTGCATCATTCAGACATCTTCATATCATATTCTGCAGTGTTAACCCGTAAAACATTTTTTTGTTTAAATAATGCAACCTCCCCTGGTTAGAATCAGTGTTTAAGCTTAGCAAATGTCCAAGCTGCAAACTTGCTGTGGTATATTCCAATGCATTTTGCTCCATCTGTAGCTCTTCGGGGTATGAGTGTAATGACTGCTCATGCTGGCTTATGTACCAAGTTGTAAGCAGTCACACATGGCTAAAATGGTGTTAGGTACATGATGTACAAATGCACGTGCAAATACAAGTATGATGACAGTGCTAGGAACATGCTGTAGCTCGAGTCACCATAAGCTGGCATTATAAAGTAGATGGACTCTGCCCCTATCAAGTTCTGGTTGTGCTGTGAAGATTATGTTTTATCAATTTAAAAACAAGGGAGTGGTACCATTTAGCTTTTTGTATTGTGCAGCTGCTATCTTGTGAATTTCCACAAGTTTATAGCAATGTTAGTGTGTAATTAAACTTGAGCATGGAAAATTTTTTAGAATCAGACTCCAACAGTTTTTATTAGCAAAGCTTGAGCACAATCTGTATCGAAGAAAGCAGTTGACATGGGCATGAAATCCCTATAGGCTTTAATATCTACATTTTACATTTTTTTGTCTAGTTTATGAGTAATGTTGGTCAAAGTGTTGAAACGATGACATTTTACATGCAAGTACTGATGAGCGTAAACAAGCCAACATGAAACAGTGGTAGGTAGGTCAGGACAGTTTGACATGTAAGACGATCAGCTGATGTGTCCTTACTTTTCTGCGTCACTTGCAGTAATACAGAATTGATGCTTCAGTTTAACACATGAAAGTGTTACGACTTAATTAAACCATTTTCTCTCTGTCCCTGGTTGTGACCAAAACCACATCAGACAGGATTTTGATGTGTGACAAAGTGTAATCTTTAAAAAAAAAAAAGGGGGGGGGGGGGGGCAGGTCAACTACTAATGCCCAAATTTGTCACCAGGTGTCTCTCATGTGGGAGTGCTCTGTCATGACAGAAGTTGTGAAGAAAAAGTCGACAGGAAAAGCTGTTTCCAGGGAATGAAACATAAGATGCAAGAATCAGTGTGAAATGCCAAGATCAGGTCATGTACCATCCCATAACCTTGATACGTACAGGTCTCAGGGGTCAGTTCAGCTTTGTAGGTTGGAATGTAAATGTTCTCTTAAGAGAGAACAAATCATGCAGACTTCTTGAGTGGATTATTTTCTGTTTGCTTGTTGGTGCAGAAGGTTCTTAGTGCAAAGTCTGTGTACAGGCCTGAGCTTGCAGTGCCTGGTCCAATCAGATTTCTTCAAGTGATGTTTTCATTTTGTTGATTAATGTGAGTATTGAGTATTGGTGAAATAGTTCTGTACAATCTGCTGTTTTGTTAAGGGGGGGGGGGGGCAGCAGACAGGAATAATACATAACTCAAATTTGATATTTGATGCATATGCTGCAGTCACAGCTCAAGAATTAGAGTGTCATCCCTTGGTCATGTCACAATATGATGCATTGTACAGGGAACCATATCTTCAATATGTTGTGACCATTAGTGGCTTTTAGGAAAGGTGCTAAATGGTGAAATGGCCAAAGGTAGCAGCTGACAGTGGTCATTTTTGGCCAAACAGGTGGATGTATGGTCAGCTACCAAGACCTCAAAGAAGTGTGACGGATGAGGGTCACACCTGGTCGATTCAGAACAGGTGTGATGGTGCGCCCTGCCAGGTGCTTGACGTAGTCATTGTGATAATGGTGGTAGCTTGGACTATGAAGTGAGTACAACACATTCTGCTTTGCCAGGATAGAATAGACATGTATAAACAGGAATGTTTACACAGATGGGGATATTTGAGTTGATGTAGAGTTGATGGCCCAGTAAGTACTGGTCTGCTAATGGTGAAGGGCAGGGTAGTGATTGTCACATATTAATGGTCAATTACATGGACTTGAACAGAGGAATACCCTTTGATAAAATGGAAGGAATGGCCATACTATAAAGGTATTTGCATAAGGGTTTCTTTTAGAAACTGGGGCACAAGTGGTTAACCTTTAGAAATAGTCATCAGAGGACTAATGATGGAGTAATAACAAGTGGTAAGTAGTGGGACACTGATAATTAGTATACAGTAAAACCTGTCAAGGCCCAACGTCCTTAGGACCCAGCCAAAATGTTCAGGGTATAGGAGATGTTCAGCCAAAAGAGGGTTGGGGCATGGCCTTGTGGCTACATCCTGCACATGTAAAATTTGAATTCACCTGTACATGCACATGCATTGGGGGAATTTACCAACTCTGATACATATACATGTAGTGAGAGCAGGGTACAGATAACTGATGATGAATGGTCACAAAATTAGTGCTGGTGTTTGAATAACAGGAATGGTCAGTCGCAAGAGAACAGGATCTGATATTCAAGTGTAAGGAATGATCACAGGGGGCACTGATTGTTGAGTGTAAGGAGTGATCACAGGGGGCACTGATTATTGAGCGTAAGGAATGATCACAGGGGGCACTGATTGTTGAGGGTAAGGAATGATCACAGGGGGCACCTATTGTTGAGTGTAAGGAATGATCACAGGGGGCACTGATTGTTGAGCGTAAGGAATGATCACGCACTGGTGTGCTAATAGTTGAATGTGAACAATGATGGCCAGGTTTCTAATAGCAGATATGCCAACATTCAAAATGGCATTTCTGGGACATGTAAGTGAGAACATCAGGGACAGAGCATATTCAACAAAGAATATATAAGAAAATACTCAGCTTTAATGCGGGAAAACTACTGTAAATTGGCCAAAATTTCTGCTTATTTCAAGGACTATCCCTGATGATGAGGGACAGTTGGCATCTCCGAAACCGTTGAAGATGGAAAATGGTCATAAGAGCAGGGGTTTTGAAGGCTAAAATGACGAATGGTCATAAGCAATATATAAAGGACACAGAGGGCTGGATGTAAGTGGTGCACACAAGATGAGGGCACTGATAGCCTAATATTAATGGTACTTGAACACGGTAAGGGATGGTCATGACAACGTGGGTACCAGTGGATGAAGGGAATAATTTCCGCAGTGAGCTGTATGTCATATTCTTACAGCTTATCCAAGCCTGAGGTTTCCATAGCTGCTGTCTTTGTCAGAGTCTTCATTACCATAACTAATAGAAGCTACATGCAACCACTGACAGTTTATGACTACGCCAGTAGTATTGACATTTATATATACAAAAGTCATAATCTTCTCACTATTTCACATATTGATCTTTTCCCTAGAGGTAGTTTTATAACAGACTGCTAAACTTGTGTTGCTCACTAGATACTGATATCTATGGTCAATGTTGTTTACACCCTGTTTACACTAATGGTAGCTGCTTCTGGGTGTCTTTGTAAAAAACACTGATGTTTATATCACATTTGCATTTCAGTAGTGTCAATAATATGCAGGGCATCTAAATTGTGAGACATATATATATATATATATTCATTTATGTATGTCGCTAATATACCTGGGGGCATTAGCCCCAATAAGAAAAATTTGTGTGGGCCAGAATGGCAAGTGTTGTGTATTGACAAAAAGTTTTGGTTGTGATGTAATCATGTCAGACATAGAGATGTACCGGGGCCTTTTTTATCATGGATAGATGAAGAACCACTCATCAATGATACATCAGAATATTTAGCCAAAAAACCCCATGTGCCCAGTAACTAGTGGTCTAGCCTGAGCACTAAGAAACTGAACAGTTTGATGGCTGGGGTTGGGGGGGGGGGCAGGGAGAGAGCACTTTTTGTGGTATAGGTCAGAAATTTTATTTTGAAGATTGAAACGTTGGTCTGGTTCTAAATTTACCATGTTCTAAATATATGTCAGCCTTATTGACCAACGGGGTATTGTTGTCAATATGTCTTTCCGTCTGTCCATTACCCTTGTGGAGACAGTAACTTTTGAACAAATTGAACTTTTTTGTTGTTGTTGTTGTAATATACTTTATTTCTTTAGTGAGGATTATACAAATTGAGCTGCTGCTATGAAACTTGTACTGTTGAAGTATCTTATTGGGAGCTTGGCTGAGTTCAACATTCAGTAACGTTGACCTATTTTCAAGGCAACTGGGGGTTACCCCTGGCTAAGGTGGTCTTGAAGTCATTTCAGCTGTTCTATTCAGGTAACTGTGAAGCACTTAGAAAAAAAGTTTGGTCAATCAAAAATGTTGTAAAAAAAGAAAAAAGAAAAAAAAAAACCTGGTTGAATGGTTCCCAAGTTGGTTGAACTTTAAGTATAGTTTTAAAGCATTCACTTGCACCCATAAGCATTACACTCTGCAGGCTACAACCAGCAGGTCTCCTGGGTGGAAAAAAAGTTGGGGGGGGGGGGGCTGCTTATTAGGAGGAATATGGTACATGTAAAATAAATTGTAAAAATGTGTCAATGTAATGTGTATGATATGTTGTCTTCTCTGTCGACAACGACAGAACTCATGGTGGTACACATACTTATAATGTCTCATTCTCGTGTTGCACCGCAGTACCACACATGTAACCATGCGCATGAATTTTAAAAAAATAACCGTCAGCTTAAATGGTATGCAAGCGCCTGTTGTTAACGTCTCGTGAATACCAAACTACATTGTACCAACACTTGACTGTTTTCCACAGCTCAACATTCTGCCTATGAATAAATGAATCATTATTCTGACAAGAACAAATGGGTGAACCGCATGATTACATGTGGCACCTGAGCACATCATGTTTGATTAACAACCCTACTGTCTGGTCACTGTCAATGTACACTCTACATGGATCTGTAATTGCCTCTGACAGACCCGTTCATGTTGAATCTGTGGAGATAGACAGTCTGTAGAGCAATTCATGACAGGTTATCTCGGAAGATTTACTGGACCAAAGGGAGCAGATAGCACCATGGTCACAGTGGAGGCTACTGGTCTGTTTGGTCCCAATATGAAGTTACCTTTGTTTCTGGTTTCTTGACCTACCCACCCCAAACACCCCTCGACTTCATTTGCTTAATCCAGTTAATAACCAGTAATATTTGTGAGCTGCCTGCTCCTGTTACAGGATACCCACAGATTTTGACATTTTCAACAAACAAGTATAAATCAGTGGTAAAATGCACAAGATATAAACAGCGTACACAAGTGTTCTGTCTGACATAAAAAGGCATTTCTCAAACTTTTCAGCTAAGGTAAAAGTATGGGATAGGCATTTACACTACACACAAAAATTAATGATGTTACAACAGGTGTGTATATGTATGAGTTCTGTGTGTCTGGAGCGTATTTCTACATTTGTTACAGATTAGTCACTTTCTGTTTTCTAGTCACCAGTTTTAACATTGTGTAATGTGTCTTAATATGGAAAAGAAGGAATTGGGGGGTTTTACATTAGAGCAAGGCATTTTTTTTGTCTGCAAGAGCAACCAAGCCACTAATGTGAGGATTACTTGTGTGGCCACTGAAGCAGGTAATGTTTTGTTTGGAGACAGCTTCATTTCTGAATTGCCATGGTTAAACATTCCTCAGGCAAACACCAGGTGAAACTGGGGTTTTGATGTTGTCGAAATCCCGAGAACACCTGTCGATCCAGATATAGTTTAGTCTCTCTGCCCAGGATGAAAGTATATAGGGTCAGGCAGACATGGCTGTCAAAATATGAATGTGTATGGCGGTGTTTATTATCTTTGCAGAAATTTGCAAATTGGGTGCAGTGAGACCTTGTTGGTGCAGTAGTCGGGAGCATGTGAACAACATGTGTGCATGTTCTTGAATCGTTACTGCCGCCATGCCCCACTTTGCCAGCATATGCATTGCTGAGGTTTTTATTGAGTGGATTTTGTCGATGGGTAAATATGGCTTTGTCTGATCATGCAATTCATACGATATTGTTGGCACGTGTCTGGTCTGGGTACCTGGGTGAGTGGATGTGTGTTTTCGCTGCCTGCTCCTCCCAGTGCTTTGTGTGATGCCCCCAGCACACCTGCTCACAGTGGACCGACTTGGTGGGAAATCTTATGTCAGTGTGGAGGTACATTACCACATTAATTCATGATATCACTTCCAAGTCTCTCTGAATTACAAGACTGATTCATAGACAGATGTACAAAGGCTTGTGGTGATAAGAGAGGTGGAACTGTGGGTGATAATTGGAGAAACATCAAGGTATAAAGTCACCACGAATGGTTTATTAATAAGGTGGAAACTCATCCTGCTGGAAGGCTCATGTGTGATGGTATGTGTAATGTTAACCGCAGATGCCGCTGCATGGGATTGTATCTTGGAAAGTTTTTGTGTGGGATAGTGTGTGAAGTCGTGGAAGTGTAACCAGAACAGGTGCCAAGAACTTAATGAAGGCCACGGCAAATAGGCACGAAATTCAAGTGGACTGACCCTAAATGCAGTAATGTCTTGTTATTGTTAGGTGTTTACACCTGAGCAACTTTGTATACCTCCAAGGCAGGTGTCCGATCGAAGTGTAGAACTAGGTCATTGGCTGGCATTGGCCGGTATCTGTGTCAAACAGTTCACTCACCAACCGTGCACATTTCATTGTTTTCATGAAGGATACGCACGCATCAAGGCGTGCTTCAAAGTGGTTGTTCAGTTTACGTTCAGCCTGAGGTAAGTGAGTTACCTGTAATAACTTTATGAGCTTCCTCTGTGTACATTTTTCTTCTTCGTGCTTTTTTTTTTTTTTTCCGGAAGAGGTGTTTGTTGTCAGGTTACTCATTACACATTTGAATTGGCTTGACCTACCTACAAGTGTGTGGGTCTACTATCATACTTATGTGTCATAATCTGAGGCATAGACAGTCACTCTAATAGTTGTAGATAGGACAGAGGGACATTGGGTCGTCTGATGGGCATTATCTTTTGTATATTCCTCTACAACAGGTAGGTGAAATATGGCAAGTCAATTGTGATCACCTGTATGGGGGGACGGAATAGTAGCATAACATGTAACAGGTAGAACTGTGTTATTCTTATGGGTACTGGGGTATGCTCTCACTGCTTCGTATATGAATTGTTTTATGTCTGAACTGCTATGTAAATATTTTAAACCCATTTATGGGGTAAAGAATGTAAGATGTGTTGTCACATGCGAACTGTAATTACTTTGAAAGTCAAATCCACATGCCACTCGGAAGCAGCTTAATACCAGGTGTTTGAACGAAAATTTAGCTTGCTTTATAAGTCGCAAATTACAGACCTAATGTGTGTGATGCTAGAGCAATCCCCGCCTTGAGAGACCACCTGTCTTGACAGACCACTGTAGATTGCCCTAATTTTGCTGTATTCTTATTTTGGCTTATTTCACTGATGGCACAAAATCATGAAAATGAAAACACAGTGAAATAATATTTTGACATTGTTTGAATAGTAATTAAGTCCAAAATAGTGAAATTAAAACTATAGTGAAATGTCAAAAATACAAAAACTCAGACAATTTAAACACTCAAAAACAAAGCAATTTACAGTAACTTTCAGGATACTTTGTCCAGGACTTTTGAGGCTATATGGCTCCTATGGAAGACCACCTGTCTCAAGAGACCACAACGTGGTCAAGCCCCTGGGGTGGTCTTTCAAGACAGGGTTCACTGTGTGCACATGCATGTGACCTATTGACAGAAAAAGAGCATTTGATTAAAGCTGTTTTTAAAAGTGTGTTGAAGTGCTGACGAAGGTTTGCCAGTCTGTTTGAAACAACAAAGAAGTAGATTACACCAATAATGTATTTATTTTTTTTTTTTTTTTTTTTTTAATCAACTAAATGAAATGATGTTCTTGCCATGGCATATCATGATTCAAAAGACGATTTGCATATGTTTAAAAATTACGTAGCATAATAAGTAATGTATACAAACAAACAGGACTGAAGATGAAGTGATCTGTAAAGGTACAGTTTTCTGACAGCAGTTGTAAGGTGCTTTATTTGAATCCAAACCAGTATGGACAATTTAAACTACGCTCCAGATGTGGTTTAATCTTCAAGGCGCTGCTCTGCTTTTCTGTCAGTGTATATCTTCTACATGTGAAAGCAGACAACCTACTTAAATGTTAAATCAGCAAATTGGGATTTAAAGGATTTGACTTCCTTAACTCATTCCATACTATGGTGAAGGCCTTTGTCAGTGGTTCTGGCACTGCCTGGCAAGTCGTGTTGCAGCTGCCCTTGTGGCAGCTGCAGCATGACTTGCCAGGCAGTGCCAGAACCACTGACTTAAGACTATAGGCATGTTGGTACTTGAATGAAAGCTATTTTCATGAAGAATTTAAATATGCAATTGTCATCTTAATCTAAGTAAATATATACGGAAAAATCAGGGACTGGTATGGAATGAGTTACCTAAGTGTTCATTGTGAAACCAGACGTTTGAATAAGGCTATCCAAAATGATAGAGAAATGCAGTCATGTTTTGGGATGGTTGCAGGAGAAGGACAGTCTGGTTGAGATTTTAGGACAAGAAATGTGGGTTGGACTGTGATTGATTGCCATCAAGGGTTCATACAAGTAAGGAAGAACTGTGCACATATCTTTTCAGATTAAAACATTAATCGTCTCTTGATTATTGCAGGCATTTCAGACAAAGAGTGCTGTCTTTTGCAAAAAGTGCTGCGTCTGAGAGACTATGAGACTCAGTGCAGTGAGCTTAGTAGCTCAAGCTGATTACAAAACAAGATTTGAAATCTGGTACTTCAAAGGTGTTCTCAACTGAACAGAAAATGCCTTGGACTGTTATCAAGCAAAATGTGTACATGCTAACTTATCCTGAGGATCATTTTTATCTGCTTTCAGTTGATTGTAGAAAGTTTTTGTCTCAAAAAAACATGCAAATGACAGCCACGGCAGCTTACTTCAGTCAATAAGACTCTTACTGTGTGTTGAAAAGAATGGTCATAAATTACTGGGGGGCTCATGAGATGACCCAGAAAATTCTATTGAAGTAACATGCACAATAGTAGAAAATTACATGTTACATCAAAGTTTAACTCGGACAATGAAAACACAGGTATTGAAATGTAAAAACATTTTGGCCTACTTACAGGACTGAAACGGGAGAAAAAAAAAGTTTTGAAATTTGGCTGCAACATGTTAAGCTATAGGCCTAATCTGATTTTGATGTCAAGTAAATTGTACAAACTCTGTGTAGTTTTATGCTGAAAATGGAAACTTACCAGGAGATCAGGAAAATTGAAAGGTTGCAAGAGAGTTAGGTCGGCTGGCCTGAGACTACTGGCTGTGAGCCAGGCAGCTGCCCCTTCGCCAGAAAAGCCCTCTTGACAAATAGACTCGGCATTTGGCAGAGACTAGAATCATACCTTGCCATCATTAAGAGTTTCACAGCTAGGATACTGAGTGAGTAAAGACCACAGACTTATTCTGTCTGAGTTATGTCCAGTTATACAAGGGATGAATGAGCAAGAGGTTCTTGATCGCAGGTGTTGCCGTGGTCAGCTGTGAGCTGGTCGTACATGATATATGTGGATAGGCTCGGAGATAACGGAGCTTGTGTTACTTGTCTTGCATGAAGGTACACCTGTGCTGCTACTGCTTGACATGTCTTGATACACTTGCATGGACATACATATATATCAGTTGTATATGTGTGCAGCCATGTGTTTGCCTGCTTGGCAGACCGGTCAAGCCATTGACACCTTGATATTGGAGGTGGAGGATGGGGTGTGACCTGGTTTTCAGCTCTGGCACCAGCTAGTAGAACACAAAGTCAGCAAGGTACAAAAAGTGTGAGTCCTATTCATTTAAAATAGAAGTGCTGTATAAAAAGAGATTCAGGACAACCGTAAGTGATTTTTATGGCTGAAAAAAGCAGGAGATAGAAACCGTGGAGCTATTAATTTGTTTGGAGGGGGCTACAAATATGAATATCCTGTCAGATTGTGTTTATTTCAACACAGAACTGTGGTTAGACTTCCAAGACAAGCTTCTTCCTCTCACGGCTCATGTTTCATGCCCAAAGAGCTGTAAAGTCACAGGGAGCATCAAAGCCAGGAGTCTCCCTCCTAATTACCTGTGATGTCTCTCAACAAAGTGCAGCACAGGTCATACTAGACATTTTCCAATTTCTTATTCCTGGTCACCCTTGTCCTATGTCTCAATTTCTTGTCTCCACTGTATGTTGCCTGCAGAGATGCCCAGACCTCTATGGGTGTTTTCGATTCAGGTAATTTTTTATTGAAAAAAAAAAAGTGGAGATATTATTGAGAAAATTACAGATACAAGAGATTCAGCTTCTATTTAAATATAACTGGGAGATTTCAGTGTTATGGGTAGAGACATGTGCATGATGTACTTCTATGTGGTAACATTAAGGAAAACCTGTCATATAATTTTTGCACATTAAATGTATTCAAAGGAAGAAAGTCTACAGAAATTATGGTATGTACCACACCTTAGTGTTGACAGTCATGACCAGCATGTAGCCATCATGACTGTGGTGTTCAGTCCAATAACACAGATGTATGGACACAAAACTGAATGGTGTACATGTGATATTTTTGTAGTATATGTACCTTGAATCAGTAAAAGATAACACTCAATGCAAAGAGCTAAAAGTTAGGTACAATTTCCCAAAATGGCTGGCCACACATATTTCAGGGATCTCAAGCTGTTAGAAACTTTGGTCCCTGGCAGTTCTGACCATAGCATTAACCCTTTCCCCCTCAAAACGGCCAAAACCGGCTGGTGGTCAAATGCCGTCTGCTTCAGGGTTTTCAACTAATTTCAACAGTAATGAAAAAAAATTTTGACTGAGAATTGTAGATGAGCCCTATGAAGATCATATGCCCCCGATCAACAACTTTCCTTGGCATGAGTTGGGCACTTAGTGCCCAACTCATGCCAAGGAAAGTTGTTGACTCAAGTGTCAATTCAAGGGGGAAAGGGTTAAAGTAAAGCAAGTCTGGGTGTTTCTTGAGACTTTGGTCTCTCAGGGGAAATTTGTTAATGGTTAAACATATTATTGAAGGTGCTTCCTGAAATTTTCTGCATGTTTCCTTTAATTTGGTTCAAGATTCTCCATGTCCGGTCAGCCCCTTACCAGCCACATGCCTCATCTCCCATCATTCCATAGTATCATGCACAAAGATTGCCAGTTTCTGTGGACTCAAATATGCAGGGCAAGCTTTCGATCAATAAATACTTGGTGTCGTGGTCAATACATAAGTTGGAGGAGCTCCCTGCTCTGTGCTCTTGTTTTGCCTGGATGCTTACTGCACAGGGGAATTCCCCTTTTACAGAACGATTACTCATTAATTAGTATTAAAACAGTGCAGGTGCTTTCACTATTGAACGGAAACAGCGCTTCAGATGAGGAAATGATCAGTTAGCAAAATAAATTGTGGGTATTTACATAGAGCTGTAAGACACGTGGCTTGTCTGCCATTGTTTTCCCAGTCAAGTGCATGTCATGCGGCTTCCTGTGTTGCTGGGCTGAACAAAGTGCAGATACCATACGGAATATAAATCCAGGTAGCATTTACCATGTCTGATGCACTTCTACTGTTTGCTTGCAGGGTTTCCATGACAACTATGATGGACTGCTGGTATTAAGGCACATCAATCGTAAATCATTCAGGCAACACCTCAAAGTTTACCTGTCTGCGTGTTCCACCCTGTATGTTCATCTTAATGGATGAAACTTCAGCAAAACAGTTGCTGTGGTAACAGGGGAGACAAGTAGGATCCTCCAAGAAATGGAGGTGGTCACCTTTGCATGGTCAAGTGTTACATCAAAACCAACATATCCTGGCATGACCAGGTGGCAAAATCCCGACCAGGCGATCATGTAGTGGCAGAGGACTGGCCACTCTGAAGGTAGGAGAGCCAGTGGATGTCGGAGACAGAAGATTGTCTATGCTTCAGGTAGAGTGTGCCTTAATACACGCACAAGCCAGCCACTTGACTAGCCCTCCACTGAAGCACTCAGGCAACCCAAACTGGCAGATAAGGCATCTGGGTATGACAGCCAAGACAGTGTGATAGGACCAAGCAAAACACTTCAGTGTCTTCGAGACTTATTAGGTTTGCCGACTCTTATGATGGACCTTTGGGTGACTGTGGATTGCAGTACAGAGCAGCAATAAAGCCATGGCAACTGAAGGGCAGTTTGTTAGAGGTGGCGTGGAGCGTTCCAGCCGTCATGCCATGAACAGCGGCAATACTGCCAACAGCATGACGGTAGAAATTGCTAGGCAGCGGGCTCTTCAGGCTGCTGAGTATTATCACCGCAACGTTCTCCACAGCAGCAGTGGCAGCAACTCTTCAGCGAGCACATCATCAGGAGACAGCAAACAAGGCAGCCGTGACGGATACTCACGGGTAAATGGTTCACCGGGTGACCGGGAAACTGAGGCTCTTAGAGCAGGAGTGACACCTGCTTCATCTGATGCCTACTACAAAGCCAAACTGCGAGAAGGATTTATTGATATGAGGAACTCGTACAATGAAAGACATAAACCCCGCATAACAGTACATTCGCGTACTACTTCGCACCCGTCATCATCAGCAGGCACTGCAGCATTGGGTAAAGTACACGAGGGGTTACAAGTGACCCGTTCCACTGGTGGAGGAAGCCAGGCAGCTAATAGGAAAACTTATAGTGGTGCTAGTCACAGATCAAGCCTTACGGACAGAACGAAAGGTTTATATCGTAGCAATAGTAGTTTAGAATTAGACCACTTGGATTACATAGATGGTGAAGGAAACCCATCTGGTACTTTACGACGGGATTACGGAAGTGCCTCTTCACTGGATGTGATGAGTACAAGTGGTGAAAGCTTCTTTGCAATGCTTCAGGATTACAGGAATGAAAACTTTGACCAGCGAGCACCTGCGCCACCACAAATGAGAGAGCTGCTGCGAGGTAGGATGGATAATGGCTCACATGCAAATCCACCTCAGAGCATAAAGGTAGCAAATGGTGCAGTGCCTGGTGACCATGAAGTGTCACCTGATGGTTCACAGAGTCCTAAAATGAAAAATAAATCGCAAAAGAATAAAGATAGAAAGCCAGGAAGGGCAAAGTCCATGGCAAATGAAGGCAGTAGTGGACTGTTTCGTAAACTTAGGGGTACGAAGAGCGAACCAGCAGAGAGTGCTGGGAAAAACTCAGACTCAACGGATGGTGATCCTAGAACTGAAGAAAAACAGAGAAAGAAAGCATTTGTACATTATGACTGCCAAAGTATAGGAATTAGTTTATCGGAGGTTATAAAACGCAGAAATTGCCTAAATAAACGGCGAAACACTACGACGGGTGCTTCGGCTGCCTCTAGGGGTGGGGCGGGCAGTGAACTGGAGGATAATAGTGGTGAGGAAGATCCAGGTGATGGAAAAAGTAACGATCTAGTTCTAAGCTGCTCTTTCTTTAGGAATGAAGTTGGGGGTGAGGAAGAGCGCAGTATAAGTTTAAATCGAGTGACAGCACAGCGCCGAGTGCAGCAATTATTAAGTAATCGGCATATAGACCAAAAGTCATTTATAAAAAGTCCCATGTGTAACGGAGTAGCAGTGTTGGATACCTCACAGAGTCCCACTGGCCAGGTACAAACTGCCATGGTGTCCTATAAAGGGTATGTGGTGGAACATGTTGATCACGGTGCCTTCTACTACAGAAACTTCTTCCATGGCTTTGGTAAGTCTCTTGCTTATCCAGCACAAGCTGCTGTTTTCTCCATCTACCATGTAGTCACTATGTAATGTGCAATACCTATAACAAACTCTCTCCTATAATTGTTCTTGATGGTGGTGGTGGTATTATTGTTGTTGATGATTATCAACCTCATTCTGAATTTTACCACCTGCACATAAAGTGCAGAAGTATATTCTTGACCCTTGACCCCTGCATCCTCAAGCTTAGATTACAATCTAGCCCACTGCCAGCCAAGGTCTCTTGATCGTGCAAATTGCTGTGATAGTTGCAGTGAATTCTGTCAAAGCACTGCTGTACCAAGAAGAAAGATGAAGGAAAAAAATGGAACAGAAACAGCAATTTTACAATGAAATGATATATCAAAAAAGAAAAAAGAAAAAGAAAAAGGAGAGAAAGAAAAAAGGACTGCAGCTCCAGTAAATTTTTGTATAGATGTACTTAGGATGGACCAGATGCCTTTGAAATATTAGCTTTGTCTGATTATTGATAAATTTTGTATGAATTTTTAAAAGTGTCTATTTGGAGGCCGAGTGGCACTGGCTATGAGGTTACTGTGAGGTTACTGCCGTATTCTTGGGATTTACTGCAGCTTCACCCATTTATTATCTGAGGTGCACAGTAAGATCAACTGGTACCCTGTTCAAAATGGGCAGCTCCTTAATATTTTACAGCTTTTTATGATTTTTTAATTAATTTATTTGATGGCCAGGTCTAATTTGGTTCCAAAATTATATATTGGGTTTTGTTTTACAGATTTCACTGATTCTATACTATACTATAACTTAATGCTGGTCAGTGTTATGGCATTGCATAGCAAGTTTTGCTTCAGCTGCTAAATGAACTATAGGCTGAAAAACAGCAGTTGAAGTAACACTCTGTAGTGCAGTAAAATTAATTAACTCTTTCAGTGCCAAATTTTTGACTGAGAAAAGCTGTTGACCTGGGATATTCTCTCTGGAACTATAGGCATACTGGTACTTGAATGAAAGGTCTTTTTGCAAGGAATATGAATCTGAGATCCTTATGATAATTCAGACTAATTTGACTTAAGTAGATCAATTTAAGTCATTATTGGCACTGTATGGGTTAAGGGACAACAGATTACAAGGGTAATCCATTCTTTGATAGCTGTTTTTACCCCTAGGCCCAGAAGGCCGGAGGGGTGTTGTCACCGACGTGTCCATCCGTCTGTAGTAGTCTGCTTCTTGCATTTGATACTCAATAACAGTGATTCAATCACCCAACTAATTAATTAGATAATGTTACAGATTCAGAAATATCACAAAAACGGTATAGGCCTACTTTCTACTTTTGCTATAAACTCAGCTGACAAACTAGTCAGAAGAACCAAAAAAGTGGTAGGCCTACCAATTCTCTTTTTATTTTTGGCAGAATTGATAAAATTTGGATTTCGAATGATTGGGCCTATACATATTGGAAACACTATAGTATGTATTTAATGAAGAATATTTCAAAGGTTGAGAGGACCGGTTTAAAACCACCAGTTACCTTTTGTGGGTGACTACCTGTCTCAAGTCAGGAGTGAAATTTGTTTCTTCACATTGGTATTGGAAGATGAATGTTGATGCTTTGGTAACTCTGCAATCTCTTTGCTGTCATTGTTGGGTTTGGTATTTATGAATGTGGTCATGTTTTTCTACATGAGTGTATCATACTAGAGACGTCCATCCATCCATGCCTTATTAACGCCTTATCTTTAAAAAAATACTCACTTTACAGAGACCAAATTTTTATCACAGGGGGTTATTGAGGTGCTTCAGGTGCCTATTGAAAAGTAGGTCACTAGGTCTCATTTTTAGGTGACAGTACTACATTGCAAAAAAGACTGGCGTTAACACAATATCTAAAAAAATATTGAATGTAGCTTTATCAATTATTTGTGAGAGTTGGACTTAAGGATGCCCCAGGTGTCTATTGAAAACTAGGTCACTGGGTCACATATTTAGGTCACAGTGCTGCATTAAAGAAAAATGGCCATACCATGATATCTTCAAAAATTAAATTACTCATTGCAGCTGCACCAATTATCTACGACAGTTGGTCCTAAGGATGCCTCAGGCAACTAGTAAAAACTAGGTTACTGGGTCACATATTTAGGTCACAGTACTTTACTGAAGAAAAATGGCCTTGCCATGCCATATCTCCAGAAATACTCACTTTACAGAGACCAAATTTTTTTCAGAGAAGGCCATTGAGGTGCTTCAGGTGCCTATTGAAAAGTAGGTCACTAGGTCATATTTAGGTCACAGTACTACATTGAAGAAAAAAATGCCGTTAACACAATATCTAAAAAAATATTGAATGTAGCTTCATCAATTATTTATGACAGTTGGTACTAAGGATGCCTCAGGTGCCTATTGAAAACTAGGTCACTGGGTCACATATTTAGGTCCTAGGACTGCATTGAAGAAAAATGGCCTTGCCATGATATCTCTGCTCATTGCATTTGCACCAAAGCTTTGTCATTAGGTTAAACAGAAGTAACGTGACCTACTGGAGGGGTGCTACGGTCACCTACGCGTCCATGCGTCTGTCTGTCCCTCCAAACTGGCCAAGGGGTTTTGCGGTCACTGATCGGCTTCTAGTTCAGTTTGTAGTCTGAGGGTTCCTGCTGGGAAGATCAGTAGAAACAAAGTTTGTGGTGTAAGGGTTCATTTCTAGGAAGATCGGTAAAAACAAAGTCAAGGAGCCATATCTTTAACCCCTTCCCCTGTGAATTCATGCTGAGGAAAGCTGTTGATCTGGGGAATGTCATCTTGCTAGGTCTCTTCTGCAATTCTCCTTCATTTCTTTCTTTTTCGTAACTTCAGATTATTTCACACAGGGGAAAGGGTCAAAAGAGAACAAAAATTTAGGTCTTCCTTAGATATATACTCTGTGTGTCAGCAGTATCTGATTTGCATATGGCCCAACTTACAGGTAGTTGTGATGCTGAGTGATAGTGATGAGTTAAAACATATTATACATAGACCTTGGAGAAAAAAAATAAACAATCAAAAAAAGGAAGGTGGAAATTTTAAGCAAATTTCAAACAGTTGGTCTTTTATATGCCTTGTTCTGCTGCTTTTGGTGAATATGTTTGGTTTTATGCAACATTTTGTCATCAAAAGTACATTATGAAACAGGAGTCCATCAAGTGAAGGTACATGTACTTGACTTCTAACACAAATAAAGCTCAAGCCCTGAAAATACTTGTACTGAGTGAGGTTAAGTAGATGCGATGCAGTTTTACCACCAAAGACATGGTTAAGCATGTGGTGTATATAAAACAAAACAACAACAAAAAAAAAGATGCCTGAAAAACAGCTGAGGTATGTGGTGTATGGAAAAAATGGATGCCATATAAACAGCTGATTCTGTAGTAAGTGTAACACTTTGATATTATCGAAGCTGCAGAATTGTTGCATGCATTTTGGAGCTTAACTTGTACAACACCTGCCAGTTTTAGAAGGGTGTTAACCCAATTGATGAACATATTTACATGTAGAATGTTACCATTGAAAGTCACCAGAAAGTCTCTGACATTGATATTGTCTGCTCATATTTTGGCACTACTGCTGCCTGTGTGTTTGTCAAGAATGATATGCCATTGGTGTAGTCACCATCTTACAATGTGCTGAGGAAAGCTTCTGCTGCAGTTTCAAAGGGTTAAAGTGCTGTTTCTTTATCGTTTTATCAGCATGAATTGGGAATACAAAGGTAAACAACTTTTCACAGTGTATCAGGCAGCCTCAAGATTAACCCTGAAAGTGCTGATTTAAAATTGAGTCAACAGCTTTCCTTGGGACACTTTGCATGCATTGCATGCAAAGTGTCTCAAGGAAAGCTGTTGACTAAGACTACTTTTGCTGGTATTTGAATGAAAGGTATCTTCATGAGGAATTTGAATCTTTCATTCATTACATGTTTAACGATAATGAGAAAATGACTATAGCAGTGATTAGCACTTTAAGGGTTAAAAAAATGCTGTATGTCTGTTTGCCGACTGACCAGAACAGGCTGTATTTTGTGCTGCTCAGTTGTGCATGGTCTGCATTGCAGGCAACTGAGATGCTCACTGAGGCTGGTGTCTTTGTACATGTATTGTTTAAACTTGAAGAATCTGCTGTTAGCAGCAGGCAAAAATATTTGCATGTTCAACAGAAATCTTTGTCATTAACTGTAAATGTACTCACTTTAAGGTGCATACAATTCACAATTTTAAGGATTTCACTTATAATGCTTACACTCCACTGTTCAGGAAATAATTCCCCTTGTACCTATAAATGTATTTCATTTAGCATTTAGTTTCATGGTTTTGTACCGTCAGCAAAATAAGTAAAAATCAGAATAGAGTGATACATGTAATGCAAATTTACTGTGCAATACACAGCATGTGCACGTAACCCTTTCCTGCTTAAACTGGCCAAAACCTGGCTGCTGTTCAAATGTGGTCTGCTTCAGTGTTTTCAACTATCTTCAACAGTAACGAAAAGTAATTTGACTGAGAATTGTAGATGAGCGCTATCAAGATCACATGCCTCAGGTCAACAACTTACCTTGGCACGGGTTGGGCACTTACTGCCCAACCTGTGCAAAGGCTATTGACTCAGTTGTATTTCAAGGGGCAAAGGTTGATTACCGAGACACTAACAAAATGGACAAGTTTTGAAGGGTAGTTATTCTGGGAGATACAGGGATTCCAATACATGTAACTGGTTTTGCATCACAATTTTCTCCGTAAAATGGACAAAGAGTGCTGATCCAATCACCAGTGTAATTATAACTGATAGCTTGATAAATGCTAATGAAGTAGAAAAGAACAACTCAGATGCTAAGGTATTATAATTTTGTTACAGAAATGTATAGCCTTGTATGCTTGGTCTCCTTGAAGTTCTGTGCGTACTGAACAACAAGTACTAAAACTTGGAAGTCATACAAAAACTAAGGTTCGAACGTTGACAAGTATCAATAAGCATTGCAAGAAAATGAGGTGTACAGAAATGCTATGCAGACAGGGAGTGTTGTGACATTACTGTTTGATCATATGTTACAACCTTGTTGTTCTTCTACACAACCCAGATGCATTTTGTCCAAATGTACTTACAGTATAAAAACATCAGATTTTTTTGGGCAACAAAATTCCCCAACAGTTGGAAGTTGATCTATCATATGCAGCAGAGTGCCACGAAATGAATAATTCCTGGCAACCAAAGGTTCCAAATAACTGAGTGTTCACTTACCTGTAGCCAAAATATTTTCACCTTTGGCCAATGAAATATCATTTATTTGAAAAGTTGTCCAGTATCAACAGAGACATAGAAAATTTGTGCAGCTTTGTACATGGAGAAACGCCCAAAATTCCTGTCCTAAGTGAAGCCAATGGGTATATGTAATTGCGTGGACAGCTGTGTTTTTTCTGGGAAGGTCATTAAAACATGCCAGCGGAGGCAGAGTACATTTCAGCAGACCTGTCGGCCCTCTAGGTATGTGCTGATCAAATAAATAATGGGTGCATTGCTGAAGAGACTGCAGGACTTGCTCTTAAAATATGAGCATTGAGCAGCTTCGTTTCTCATTTCTCATTGGCTTTTTCAGTCAGAGAAAGCTTGACATATATCGATGGTGGGCAAACTGGTTGCACCCTGTGTATTTTTCATTGTGTGTCAGACGACTGGCTTCAGCCAAGAGTGAAACTGTCTTTCATGTTCCAGCAGTCAACAGAATATGTATCATCATATGTATCATGCAAAACTTAAGAAATTGTTGTATCTGAATCATAGTGAAAATACTGCTTTTAATATATTTTCTTTGAATTCAGCTTACATACTGAAGATTTGTTGTCAAAATTGAAAAAAAAATATGCCATAAACCATGAAAGCATGATGTATATATCACAGAAAAAGGGCAGGGAATAAACAGGGAGCAAGAAAACGGGCAGGGTGCAAAAGAAAAAGGCAAGGTAAATCTCCCTTCTGTTTTAAGCTGCAGAGACCACTTTACATGCAATATGAACATATACATGTATGGACAGATCAGTGTGAGGAATGAAGATTTTCTTCATCCATGGGAGTCCTTCGGCCTCATGAAAGACTAAAATCTTATACTGGAACTTGCTGACTTCAAAATGAAGTCCTTATTCCATGCCTGGGAGGAGTCTAAGCTACATGCCTCCCACAGGCTGTAGTTCTTGAGTCTTATCTTTATAGTCTAGACAAAACAAACCTGTTCCTGTTTGGTATGTCTGTTACTGTGTTGTACGATCTTAAACCACATACATCAGTTTATGATCTAAATGAAAAATGATTCTTTGTGGCGTGAAGCCACGAGCCATTTGGGGCCTGTGGCTGCTGCCAATAGAATCAATGAGATTTGTTGCCATAAGTATACATGTATATGTATATGTTGTATATTTGTACTTTTCTTAGGTTAAACACCCACCAATACAATGTCTTTCATGATAATGAAATACAAACTCAGAAGCACTTTGAACTAGAGTCATCAATCTGATGCTATATACATTGCACAAAAAAGTCAACCTTCCATTGTGTTAATAATTGGAGAGGGCTTCACCTTTTTTGCATAGTGTATAATTCAGCATTCAATTGGTGAGATGCACAGTGAACAAAGACACTGAAACAAAACACAAGAGCATGCAGTTGAGACTATGATTGAAGACTGCAGTGATTGCCAAATATGGTATTTCTGTGAGATACAGAAAAGCTGATCATAAATAATTACCTTTCCAGTGATATGCAGTCAAGAAGTAAATTGACAAACCCAAAGCTTTGCCTTCAAAGTTTAAGTAGATTTTGCTCAACTGGTGAAAAATTGCAGCTCATATCATCCATATTAAAAAGTTTCCTTAATGAGGGTCATTTAACTTTCATGTCTACAGTTAATTTAACAACATTATTTCATTACAATAGTTTGGCACAAAGTCAGAAAATGTTTATTAGTCAAATGTACCATCTGGGACCAACATCCATATTTATATTGTTGGTACAATATCTCATTAATCAAGCACAGTATAGAGCGCTCTTTTCCCTGTCTCCTTTGTTTCTGTCCCTGCAAGTACAAATAGGTCATTTCGTGGAACGTGAAGCTCCTGTGCCGAGTTCGGAATTGGACAACCAGGTCCACAACTGTTAAGTGAGTTCATCTGTATAAGATCGTCAAGTACGGTCAGTATGTAGGTCGCATTAGTGTGGATTAAAAGTCAATGCAAGTCAGGACAAGTGAAAATTTCAATGAAGATTGTCATTCCCAGGAGTGACAAACTCGATGGAAGGTGAAAAAACATACCTCAATTCATTAAGGCCAAGCATAGTGCTGACTGATTTCTTAGATTGTGGGAAGGATATTTTCCTGAAGTAACAATTATGCCTTTAGTACTTGATTCATAGGGCCAATGATTTTCTGTTTTTGGCAAACTGAAGTGGAAATTTCTTTGCAGGCTTCAAACAGAATTTTATATTATTTCTTATATGAATTACGTATAAATATATATACATCAGTGAAATGGAATTTGAAAACTTGCTGATGCAGCAGATTTCCTTCTTTTTTTTTTCTTTTTTGCAAACAGAAAGTCAATGGATCTATATTCTAGGGCTCATATCGGAAAAGGGTTAATGTATGCAAAGGGTCAATGTATGGCAGAGCTGCAGATATTCATTTCAGTGGTGGCCAGGAAGTAGCCCAACATTATGCCAGGACTCCTGACATGCGAAATAAGCCAACCTAGGAAGAGTTGCTGCCTATTATTCATCTGTAATCGCACACAGTTTGATGCTTAATGTAAAAAATCACAGCATCCAAAAGGTACATATTGAAGTCAGTTCTGACCTTGATGCACTCATCATCTAGGACAAATTGTAGATGTTCAGCCTGACATTTTAAAAATTTCCTTTCAGTTGTTTGATTAACCCTTTGCTGTTCAGAATGAGACTGAGTCAACTTCACATAAGTTGGGCGCAATGCACTTAACCTGCGCCAAGGAAAGTTGTTGACCTATGGCATGTTTTGGTGATAATTTTTGCCTACAATTTTGACCACACATGATTTCTTTGAATAAAAAAATGAGTTCAAACTAAAGGTAGGTGACAATGTACATCCAGGCACATTGTGGAAAAATCAAGCTAGCAAGGGTTAAAGTGATCAAACATGGTCTTCTGTTGTCAGGGGATGAAGAGAAAATAATACAATTTCTGTTCTTTAGGTGTCCTAATTACTCTCCCTGCAAAAAGAGAAAAAAAAATCATAAAAATCAATTTTTATATCAAGTAAAATGAATTGGTATTAGTTTTCTGTCATCCAAATCCCTAATGAGATTTAAGTAAAATTAAGTTCCCTTGTACTTTTTTTTCTGTTACTCAGATTTAACAGTTCCATGCAGGCAATATGGCATGTGTCAAAGATCTCTCTCAGCAGACCAATCTCCAGGTTTTCTCCACTGTATTTGCAGTGTAGTCAACATGATAGGGAGTTGTCTTTGGAGACAAGCAAACAGCTAGAGAGAGTTAAAATGGCATTGACAATGGCAGATGGGATCTGATTGAGATTTCATGCCACAAGGAGTATGTCCTTTGGCCACATAGGAAAGCCATCCATTAGGCCTAATGGCCAATTTTAATAAATATCAGCAGTATTGACTCTGTGTCAGTGCAAAAATGAGCTTGCATTGCATCTAACTTTTCTATCACAAAGTCAGGGACTGTCCCAAGGACAATTTTAAAATTTCATGTGTAAGTGATTTTTTTTCAGACCAACTCCTATTCCTCATTGTGACAAATTAAGCTCCTAGTAGTGCTGTAAAATACAGCACAAGATGTAAGTCCACATGTTTGCATGCAAGTGATAGGCATTGTGTCAAAAACATGACAATTTTGCATCAGGCAGGACAGACAAAGCTCTTTCTTTAACTATTGCATATTTAAGTTCTTCATGAAAAGAGCTTTCATTCAAGTACCAACATGCCAGTAGTCTTAAGTCAGTGGTTCTGGCACTGCCTGGCAAGTCATGCTGCAGCTGCCGCAAGGGCAATGATTTTTTGTTTTTGCGAAACCGATGTGAAAATTTCTTTGCAGGGAGTGCCAGAACCACTGACTTAAGACTATAGGCATGTGACTGTAGTATGGAATGGGTTAACTTGGAGATACCTCCTTAAGGAAATCCAGAGTAAAATCCTGTATGTCTGGTGAAGGCAATTAGTGTCTCGTCCATGCAATAGGGAAGCATAAAATGTGTTGATTTTCGGAGTTAATTGACTACCCCTTCATGGATGCCAGTTTGGGTTTATCCACTGTGGGGTTTTTAACAAAATATATCAGTGGTGGAATGATTTAAATCATGCATGGACTTACAAACTCAACAAGGCACTTCTCGTCTGAATGGTTGATGCGGCAGTATGCATCAGTGCCCACAACAGGATGTTATTTTCCTAAATTATGCGGCAAATTGCTCGAGTTGTTAAGATCTATTGTCTTAAAAATTGAGACTTTTCCAGGACCCTGCGGGGAAAGCATATTCCAGGATCCTAATGACTTGTACAAACATTCTGCAGCCTAATTACGTCAGTAGACCAAATGGAGGCATATTTGTCCAGTGGCTGTTTGTAGGGGCCCTCATGTTAAACCCTTCCCCCCCTTAAACTGACCAAAAGAAGTTTTCAACTGATTTCAACAGTAATGAAAAACAATTTGACAGAGAAATGCTGATGAGGTCTATCAAGATCACATGCCCCAGGTCAACAGCTTTACTTGACATGGGTTGGGCACTTAGTGTCCAGCTCATGCCAAAGAAAGCTGTTTGGCTCTTTTAATTCAAGGGGGAAGGGTTAACCCATTCCAACTCAAATTGCTCAAAAATGCTGGGAAGTAAATTGTCAGCTGCTTTTATGTTTTTAGCTCTGTTGACCATAGGTCACAGAGCTTACAGAATAAACTTTATTGCATCAGCGCCCTCTTTGGGCCATTGCATACATTTTCAAGGCACAGCCTGGGTTATGTATTTTGTCTGTCCATCCATCAGTAGACAATTGCTTGTCAACACAATAACATCTACAGTTTTCAAGTTAACCGCTTTGAAATTTTTTGCATGTTTTTTTTTAATGAAAACCTAGGTTCCATTTGTTATTAGTGGTGCCACCCAGTAGATTATGTAATACAGGGCTAAAAAGTACAGATGGAATATGCTCTTATGTGTTCGATTTTCAGTGGATCCATACAAGAAATTTGTTGGAAATATACTGGAGGCTAGTATGTCAAAGCTGAAAATTACTAGTCACACTACTTATAGGTGAATGGAAAAAATGAGTTCATATTTTATAAGATTTATCAAATTCATTATCTTGAGAAATTGGAAGGCTAATTTTACCAAACGTACGACAAATATGTATCATGTGTTGAAGTACATAACATGGGTAACCTTGACCTACTTTGCCAAGGTCACTGAAATATGTATCAGAAATGATTTTTTTTATGATGGTGATTACATTGGAACTTTTAGACATACATTCATGATATATACCATTATGGGAAGATTAAGACACAAGTCTGATACATGGCATTACAGTGGTGCCACTGGTGGTTTTTATTGGCAGTAACATCATAAATGTCAAAAACACATTAAATGCATTATATAGAAATATTTTAGTGAGAATTGTAAATAAATGAGACCTAGCAGGATGGCACTGCCAGGTCAATAGCTTTCCCCAGCATGGGTTGGGCATATCGCACCCAATCCATGCTGAGAAAAGCTCTTAACCTTGTTTTATTGTGACCAGGAAAGGGTTAATTTGTCAAACATTTGTACAGGGGCTGCCACAACGGGCTTGGCTTGATGGCCAGAATGGTTTACAGTGTTGTCACCTTTTCTATAGAGTATGGCTCAACCAGTCTGTTTTCTATCATGACCTGTAAATTAATTTTGAGGCACATGGTTATGAATTGATCACGCTTTGTCAGAGAATAAAAAATGCAATTACTGGCTAAAGTGTGGGTGCCAGGAAGTGTTTTCCATGGGTAAACAACCCTTTCAAATAAGGAAACTATACAAGTGTGAGAGCGTGGCTTGGTCATTTTGCATGGCAGGAGTGTTACCACATTCTGGCAGGCACGCAAGGTGCAGTCTGCCACAGGCGAACGACTGTAGTGTCCTGACACTGCAGGTACATGAGTGCCCTGCAGGAATGAATAGTCAGGTACTTCCACAACCATAGTTGTATTTCCATCTGTCATTTGTGTCACTTAATGGTAAGAAAAGTTACAAACAGGTTTGAATATAAAATTACAAGCCCTCCCCACTCCCCCTTCCAGCTTTGTTTGGGGGAGGTGTATACTCTTTTTAGCTTGTCCAACTGTCTGTCCAAAGCAGAATATTGCCAGCAAAATATCCCATGACTTGCAGGCCACATCAAACTCAAGCTTGTGTCAATTGTACCTTTGACACTATTTCTTGACTTGATTAAATTTTGTTGACCTTGACCTCATTGTCAAGGTCACATGACCCATATTTGTGTGCAAAGCAGGGGGTATCCAGTCAGTCAGTGATAACTTCTAGTTTAATCTATATGGAAATAGTTCTCAAGGGTGTGGATTGCTTGCATGAGTCTGGAAGAAAAAACAAACAGAAACTACACAGGAGGGGGTGGGGCATATCCGTGTGTCCAGTGATTATACTTTGGACTATACATATATGGGATAACTACTAATATGACACCAACAGAGATAGTGCCAGGTAATAGGAAGCCAGTGTCAGGTACAAGGGAGTGGGAGGGAATGGGACACGTGAAATGTGTAAAACCTTACCCAGAAGACAATGGCATAAAAATGAAATAGAAAAGTGCTGCCAATCCCCCTCCCCCTCCAAAAATGGTTGATTGGATATTTGACTATGCACAGACAAATGAAGACTGTGCCATGGGGGGGGGGGGGAGGGAGGGAGGGGGGACTGTCCTCTGTCAGTACATGTCCACCCAGGAGGTACAGGGACTGCTGCTGAGGAATTATGGGGAAAGGCTGGCATCTATAAATCTTACTTTGAGCAGAATCTTGGGGTGGGGGGGGGGTTGTGTGCGTGTGCGTGTGTATATATATATATCAGCCGCAGATGACTGGAACTAGAATGTTAAACAGGATGTTCAGTGGGTAGAAGTGAACAGAACCACTGTACATGGGTTGTTGTGCCAAGATATTGCCTTCTTGTAACAGTTATGACAGAGAGACCTCTGCAGGGTGCCTGACATGTTGGTCTGATGCTGCCGGGCTTGGGGTGTCCACCTCTTTGAAACAAAGGCTTTAAATCAAGAGCTGGAGTCAGATGGCATTGCAGATATTTCACAGAGTGCTGATGGAAACATCCAAATCAAGTGATCAAGCCTAGAAGAGCAAGTGTCTCCTGACCTGAAACACTTTGATGTGGACAGTAGCAAGGAGCAGGAGGTTGGATGGGATCCAGCCTCCTTGACAGTAGGGAAATAGGCAAAGGGGAACCACTGGCATAGATCACCATCAGAACACATGGGACATCTTTGCGTTTGATGTGGCAACATGTATGCTGACTTCTGCTGGGCACTGGAGGTCTGTCTGTAGCAGTCAGTGTGTAGGGATGATCACTGTACAGTTGTGTCCATTTGTCTGATTAGTGGGGGACTTGCCTGAAGTGACACTTTGAAAAGAACAAGAATCATCAGTGAAGGCTTGGGTGCCATTTGAAAACAACAGACGTAACATGCGATTGTCTGTAAAAGCACCCCCAAAGCCATAAAAGCAGCTTGTTGTTGCCAGATACAATGCACATTCATTTTGAGTCACTTCAATTATTCATTTTTCTGTCTTACACTTGCACCCCTGAGATGTTGTGGTAAACATTAGCAGGTCATGCCAGCACACCTTTCATGTAGGACTGTGTGAACTGTTGCCAACAACTTATGGAGGCATCAGTTGATATGAGCTTGACATGGCAGGATCCAGCAGCAGTTAACTCATCCCATACCAGTCCCTGATTTTTTTTTTTATATATATATTTACATAGATTTAAGACGACAATTGCATATTTAAATTCTTCATGAAAAGAGCTTTCATGTAAGTACCAACATGCCTATATTCTTAAGTCAGTGGTTCTGGCTCAGCCTGGCTGTCACCTTAGTATGGAATGAGTAAATACTCACAGGTAGAGCCAACAGGAGTTAACGGTTTGGCTCCAGAAGGCAGAGTCAGTAAGAATTAAGCTGTGTGAGTGTTAACCATTAAACACACCAAAGAAAAACTAGACGGAAACAAAAATTAAAAAAAAAAAACAGTGTTTACTTGATGCTCACATTTTGATATTATTTCCTTGAATGCAGGGGCAAATACAATTAGCAGTAGTAGTAGTAGTAGTAGTAGTAGTAGTAGTAGTAGTAGTAGTAGTAGTAGTGGGAGTAGTAGTAGTAGTAAATGAAGACCATAAAGGGATTAACCATGTTTGTGTCTGTGTCTTTTTAACATGTAACACTGAAGGTGGCAGGTGGAGGGCCAGAAAACAACTGGAGTCATGTATTAAACACTCTTGAAGAACAAGCAACACTTATTATTAAACTGCTTCCTGACTAGCACTGATTTTCACAGGTGTTCATCTACATTCAAATTCCCCCTGAAAAAGAGCTTTGTTCAAGCATTAACAAGACCTTGGAAAGGGGTAAGGGAGGGGGCACTCCCATCAGTGACCATATTAGGTATATACTACTGTGAAAAATTCCCAAACAAAGGTATCATTTTTGGTGAAATCAACCCTAAAGAAGGATGGGTTTTTAAAAGGTCAGGCTGCACATCCTCTACCCCAAAATTGGGCAAGAGCCCAGTTTGAAAGACCCCACCAATTTATATTACTAAGTTGGGTTTTCTCCCCCACAATACAATTTCAAATAATTTTTGTCAGCCATTTTTATATAGTAAAAATGGACTTCCAGTCGCTGTGAAATAACATTTATCATATTAAAATTACAGCAATAGAAGAAAAAACAAACACAAAAGAAAAAAAAACTATCTTAGGTGACCTATTGGCATTTTCAGTTGTTACACTATGAGATTGCTGCCGTTGGTTGTAAAGATACCCTGCTGATCCCTGGTAATAACTCCAAACTAATTGATGGCATAATTAGGGCAGTTCTGAGGATGAACAAGAGCATTGTTTACATAGTTAAGTAAACATTGGGAGAAATATGCTGCTGAATTACTCCACCTTGCTCTTATATCAATATTATTGGATGATTTTTTTCAATGCCAAACCCTGTCTTAAAAGACCACCTGTTTTAAGGAACCATTTTTTGCAGGGTCCATAGGTGGTCATTTAACTCATTCCACCCTATTGACCCTTTTTCCTGCTAATATGTAAATGTCTTTTGCTAATTGTATTTTACTAATTCAGGGATTATTTTTCAAAATTGTGGATGAAACTTGCATGGAAGATCATTCCAAAGTATATGCCCATGGTCAACAGCTTTCCTTGGCATGCCAAGGAAAGCTGTTGATTGTCTTCTATCAGGGTGGAATGAGTTAAGACAGGTTTTCTGTATGTCCCTGAAATTCCATCATGGCCACCACATTTAAATCTTTCATCTCCATCTGGTCCAGGTAGATCTCTGTAGTAACTGTGAAATGTATCTTTTTGCTGGCCAAGCTATGCCTGTATTCCAATTTTTCAAAATAGGACAAATAAAATATACCACGTCTTATTTATCACTTGCAATGGAAAGCTTGTTCGAGGCTGTTTGAGGCACCAGGGAGCGTGGACTGAGAGAGATTGCGTCACCCCCAAGGCAAGATGGCAGGCATAATGAAGATCTCCAGCCTGACTTACCCATGGGGCAAACTGACAAAGTTAGCTGTAATAGTCTGAGAATTGAATATAAGTATTTAATTGAAGAGAACAGACCTTGTCCTGCCAAGTGGTACTGACATGATTGCCTGAGTTGCTTTCTCCTTTAACCCTTGGATGAAAACTGGATTAATAACATTCACCGTTACATGATGGATGCGCAGTGTCCAGTCCATGTCGTAGAAAGTTGCTTAGCTGTGGGGGTACTTTTCTACATCTTATCTGCAGTTCTGTTGCAGAACTGTTTCCGTATGGGAAAATTTCAAAATGTGAAAATAGATGACATTTTGCATGTGGGTGCTTTTGAGTGGTGTGAGGGAGAAATGGTTACAGGGCAGGACCAGACTGAGCGATGGGAGCTGTAGCAAATGCAAGCAGCTTTAGATATAAGTCCGACCACAGACTGAAGGAAATGAATAGTGTTGTCACTTAATTCATACCGGAGGAAATGAAAACGTTGGTTTATCTTCAACTTACTTTCATGACTGACAACAGGAAATTATTACTATATGCACAAGCTGCCTAATTGGACAGAGACAAGCAACTCTGATATAAATACACCCAGTATATGATATGGGCCTACACTGAACAGTGTTATTGTGATACTCTTCTCTGTGTGAATGCGTCATTGTGTTTGTGTTATTAGATAGAGTAGTCCCATTATTACAAGGAATCAGATTTTGTTAATTTTATCTGTTGTACTTTTTTTCATCAGAATGAGCTATGAGTGTTGGGAGACGTGGAGCAAGAAGTTGGACATGTGTATGAGATAATGTGATGTTAATTGATGTACATCATCCATCAATGTCATGTGGCCATTGCCTGCCTCTTTCATGCCATGATTGATTAATTTGTGGGGACCTTGTTCATGTTGATGAGAATCATTACCAATGGATCAGCTGAAGCGTAGGGAGATCATTTAACTCTTTCAGTGCCAAGTTTTGGACTGAGTCAACAGCATTCCTCAGTAAGCTTTGGGTACATTATCCCCAAAGCACATTGAGGAAAGCTATTGACCTGGGTTATTATATTCTATGGGACTATAGGCATGCTGGTACTTATATGAAAGGCCTTTGTGTACAAAGAATAGTAAATAGTATCCATTGAATAATTCAGAGAAGTCTATTTTATGTACTTTGACTTAAGTCACAGACAGCGAAAGAGGTCACTTCCTCTTCCACTTTTGCAGTCGCTAAGTTGCAATTCATTTAAAAAATACTCCCAGTTCCACAAGGTGCTTTCAAATTTGATTAACACTTTTATTATCAAGTTTCGACAGATTCAACAGATTTCCTTTACCAGTGAACTTTAGGCACATTGCACACAAAGTACACCAATGAAAGCTGTTGACCTGAACCATTCTAATGGCATCTGCAACTGTGGGTTTGCTGGTACTTGAGTGAGAGATTGGATTACAAGCAACATGAATCTGGTATTGTTATGTTAACCCTTAAAGTGCTAGTCACTGCTATAGTCATTTTCTCATTTAATACCATTAAATATATACATGTAATGGTTAAAAGATTCCTCATGAAGATACCTTTCATTCAAATACCAGCAAACCTGGTCTAAAGAAAAAAGTAGTCTTAGTCAACAGCTTTCCTTGGGACACTTTGTGTGCAAAGTGTCCTGAGGAAAGCTGTTGACTCAATCTTAAATCAGCACTTTAAGGGTTAATTCAGAGTACATTGACTTTTATCAAAATTGGGAATGAAAGAGTTAACTCATTACATTCCTCTCTTATTTTCCTGTACTGAGCACAGATCCAAGATGGCATGCATGGTGTTAAGTCAGTAGTTGGCCAAAGCCTGTATGACTACCACGTGTGTGACAAGTTACCTCTTCTATTGCCAAGTTCAACAAAAGTCAATGTTCTCTGAATTGACATAATGATACTGGATTCATGTTTTTTGTGAGCCAACATTTCATTCAAGCATCGAGTTGCAGAGACTGTAAGAGTGTTTCAGGTCAATAGCTTTTTTTGTTGTGCTTGTTCATCTCTGTCCTAAACACGGTAAATAGCAAACATGAGTCAACATTGGTAATCATCGTCGAGTGATTCTTTTATGTTACCAGGAAACACCTTTTGTTGTGAAAAAATACTGAAGATGTGTTTGCTATAAACCACCTTGAAGGAGCATGTTGCGGAAGTGTTTTTTAAAGCAGCAAGACAAGCATGGTTGATGGTAAAAAAATGTGTCTGAAATGCAATAGACCTGTCCACAAAATCCCACAGTGACAGGTGCCATGTGGAAGGGATGATTGATGACTTTGCCAGACCTTGTCAGGAATGGCTCTGTGGTTGTATTTATCCACTGTATCTGACATTGTATTTTTTTCTGATTGTCCATAGGTTGACCTGACAGATTTAGAATGTTTTCAGCTTCAAGGTATGACCTTTGTTCATAATAGTCCACCATTTAGCTTAAAGGAATAACCCTTATGAGTATGATTGTGATGGTTCTGTCTTACAGCTGCTTGAAATCAATAATGTTTAGCAAACACAGACTATGTCTTTACGGTGAGATATGAAGGGCTCTCATTCAGCTGTGCTCTCCCAGATGTATACATAGTTTTCCCTGTTGAAATGTCGTAGAGATCTATGTCAACCTTTTCACTGTAATTTCTAGTCATGCTTGTGAATGAAAAAACAAAAAACAGAAAAAAACTTTCAGGGATAGAAGTACTCATTGAACTCTCCTTAACCTTTTACCCTGTTAAAAACAAAACAAAACAAAACAAAACTGAGTCTGTAGCTTCCATGGGCACATCTTGAACTCCGTGGAAAACTGTTGGCACGCAATCCAGTAATGGGCCTAAGTCCTGTTTACATCTTACATTCAAAATGTTTGCATTGATTATAAATTTAAGAGAATGCACCAAAGCCCATGATGATATATGTCCAAGCGGTTTGGGGCAATTTTCCACACAACAGGTACCAGATGGCACCACACTGGTGACCGATTTCACATTTTTTTAAATTCAAAAATTGAAAAGCAAGTTTACATTATTTTTTATTTATTTTCTTTTTTATATTCCTTTTCTTTCATTTCTTTTATTTTGTTCCTTTTTCATTCTGTCTCTGTGGTAATCAAGAAATATTCAAATAACATTTTGCAGTCATTTCACCCACTGGAATGCCCAAAGATATTTCAAAGCTTTTGAAGCACGTTGTCTTTGTAAGTACTGAGAAGAATTTTGCAAAAACCAGTGACCAAAGGTGTTTCTCAAAATGGTGTAGAATAAGTTTTACATGGTCCCAACTCGAGAGGCAATGAAAATCAAGAGAATACCTGTATGTGCATACATGTTGATATTTATCAAAATATGATATTTTCTTGGGAAGTTGAGAATATTTCAAAATCTGTCAGGTCAACCTTTGTGCAATAAGAGCAAGATACAATGCCAGACACAGTGGATATAGACAGGCACAGGGCCATCTATGACAAGCTCTCACAAAACCCATTTGAGAGTTAATAATTTTGGCGAAATTTACCAGCATGGTTAAGACTTACCGAGAAAGTGACACTGCTGAGGCATTGTGTACAAAGGTACAGACCAGATATGTGAATGCAGGGAACAGGGAGTGGTGCAAAGGCAGATAGGAGTTTGTGTGCACAGCAATGCACACAAGCTCATGTGAGTCATGTCATCGGCAGCCGACTGGCCTGCCAGTCAGAACATTACCCACATGTACTTGTCATGCCCTTATCTAATCTCAGGTTAAGGGTCACTTTCCTGGAGAAATTGAATACAGTTACTCAGGTGCTTCCTCATGATCAGTGTCAAATTGCAGCATCCAAAACCCCACTGAGCCAGTGCCAGACTTGAACCCCTTCCCCTCTGAGCCATGCTGCAAGTTGTATGCTATCAGTGTATTGGCCTCCCCAGCGTGGCCAGTGTGTCTGTCTATCCACACATCCTGACAACCTTACCGTGAATGTCAAAAATGCTGACTGCAGCTGCTTTGAAATTTTTATCATAAATGTACCTTACCTCAGGATGGACCAGATGCCTGGTGAAAACCCAGCATCCTCTCTCTCTCTCTCTCTCTCTCTCTCTCTCTCTCTCTCTCTCTCTCTCTCTCTCTCTCTCTCTCTCTCTCTCTCTCTCTCTCTCTCTCTCTCTCTCTCTCTCTCTCTCTCTCTCTCTCTCTCTCTCTCTCTCTCTCTCTCTCTCTCTCTCTCTCTCTCTCTCTCTCTCAAGTAAAACCTTTCTAACCAAATACCTCCGTATACCGAACACCTCTCTATACTGAACACCATTTCTTGGTCCAAATTATATACTTTCAATGCTATCAAACCTCCCTATACCGAACACCTCGCTATACTGAACACTTTTTTCCGGTCCCAAGGGTGTTCAGTATATATATATATTTAAGGAGGGGAGGGAGGGGAGGGGATAAGGTAATCATGTTACTGTGGTGTTTCTAAAATTGACTGGAGCTTTACCAAATTTTTCACACAGATGATCCTTACAGTGGACCGGAAGCCTATTGAACAATGGCTTCCTTAAAACATTTTTGTTAAAACTGGCTGTTCCTGACCATTTTAAGATCCATTGTCACATATACACCATGCGAGTCACCACCAGCACACTGGTGCCTGTTTGAGAAAAGAAAACAACAGCAACTTGGATGCTTGAATACAGAAAAAATCTGACAAGACGAAAGGGCTGGTAACACAAGTCTACTAGCTAACCACAATATGTCTGTTATCACAGCATGTGACCAAAACACAGAGCAGGTACTACATTAGAACCTTGTTTTTCATAGTTATTCCATTTGGTTAGGACCACAATTTTTGAGAGCCCAATGTCGGGGTGTCTCTTCAAGACAGGTTTGACTGTATACTGTCTAAACTGGCCACCACCCTGTACAGGACAGTAATATAGTGATAGCCATGTGAAATTTTATCTGGGTATCCCTTGTACCAGACTGCTCACTGCAGGGTCCAAGGTGTGAGTCACATACACATATTTGACATTTTAGTTACCAACTTCATGCTGTTGGTGTCCATACAAGTGAAGTATACAGGGATAGGGTCTGCCAGCACGAGGTGTTATGTCTTGGTGTCTTACCTGTGTAGTGTAAGAATCAGCACAGTTGGTTGTCTTTATTTCATGATGGTTAACCCTTTCCCTTTAAACCGGTTTCTCGTCAAATGTCATCTGCTTCAGTGTTTGTGGCTAATTTCAACAGTAAAGAAAAACAGTTTGACTGAGAATTGTAGATAAAACCTATCAAGATTTAACATGCCCCAGGTCAACAACTTTTCTAGGTATGGGTTAGGCAATTTGGATACCAACCTTTGCCAAAGAAAGCCTTTAACTCAGTCTTGGTTCAAGGGGGAAAGGGCTAAAGTACTAGGTTCAGAGCATGGTGAAGTCTTCCATCACAGTAGGCCAGCACAGTGTACCTGAAGTGGAGGTCAACAAGTCAGCAAGTCTTTTGCGGTCTTTCAACTGCCCTTTTTCAGCTTCAAAGATACACCTTAGTGTGCACTTTTTAACCCTTTCCCATTCAAAATCACCCCAAAGTACCTGAATGTAAATTGTCATCCACCTTAACAATATTCCATGAATTTCTTATTTCTAGAAAACATTTATGCTGAGATTTTGTATGCAAGCCCATTTATGATGGCAAGCTCTAGGTCAATAGCTTTCCTTGGCACTGGTGGGTGCAACCCTGTCAAGCAAAGGTCATACTCTGACCAGGAATGGGTTAAACCTTGATTGATGAAAATGTGCTGGTAAAAGCTCTGAAATACAGTAAAAACACACATTTTAACTCTTTTTATTGCCAGTGCCACAAAAGTTAAGATGTTCTGAAATGACAACAATACCAGATGTATACTCTTTGTAGACCAACCTTTCATTCAGGTCCCAGCATGTCTACAGTTGTAGAGGCCAGAATAGTCCAGGTCAACAGCTTTCCTTGTGCCATTTTGGTGTAGTATACCCAAAGTGCATTGAGAAAAGCTGTTGACTGAGTCAAACCTGTGCATTGAAAGAGTTAATGTGAAATGTAAAGAAAATCCATCATGGAGTAGGGTGCACGCCTCTCCATTAACCATCCCCCAGCTCCCTGGCACTGCAAATATGAGTGGATGGGACACTCCTCACTTTGGATGCTGTGAATGCATGTATTTTTTTAAGTGTGTCAGTTTTTGTGGTTTTTGCATTTTAAGCATTTAAATGAAGTTTAAAGTTGCTATTTTGGACATATTTACCATGAAATCTGTGTTGTGTGTTAAAATGCTCCCTCGCTGTGTTTATATTTTCACGGTTTTACACCATCAAGGATATTACAAAAAATAATGATACAATGAAATCAAGTGAATTTACAGTTGGTGCACAGAAAAATCCTCTGAGTTTTAAGTAAATGTTTACATCATTGTACATGGTAAGAGCAAGGACCCTCTATCCTTGGTAAGAGAGACACCTTCCTGATTGTGTTTTGTTTCCATACTAAAAGTACACATGAAAAAGTCATATTTTAAAACAATGTTCATTGCAGTCTTTCTCTGTTTTTTCATTTTTCTTTTCTTTTTTTTTTTCTTTTTTTTTTTTTTTTTTTGTGTTCCTAATGTCAAACGTATGCTGCTTGAGGCCACTCAATATAAAGTGGGTCACAATGTGGTGTACTTAATTTTGAGGAGGGAGCCCCCTGTTGGCTGCGTGATACACAATGTAAACAAACCAGCATGTACAAAGTGTGTTGCTCAATGCAGAAACAGCTTATAAGGCTTTTACATCAGAACACCTGAGACAAATCAACAGGACTGAAACATCAAAATAGAAAAATGATAATAAAAAGGAGCCTTCCCCAACATGTTTTGACCCCTGGTCCTTTATCAGAATGAGGCTCCGCATGTGCTTTCCTTTCAACCAGTATATTAAAAATGAGGTGCTCTGTATTTACATAAAGTTATGAAGGCTGCCAAAGGTCAAAGAGTTCAAGTGTGTGATTCAATGATGCCACAACCTGTGGACATGGAGTGCAGGAAATTGGTGGCTGTTGGCCATAGTCAAACGAGTTCTAATATATGAAGCTGTATTTTTCTGAGGGTCGGGAAGGGATTGCCCGTCCTCCGTACCGGGGCTTTTTTTATTTTTCATACAGCGTAGAGCGAAAAAATTATTCACCGTATAGCATACTGACAGCAATTTAACCATGTACTCCGTACTGATCAAAATTTATTATGCGTAAAGCATACCAGCAACACATGTAATATTCGTAGCCATACTGAAAAAAATGAAAAATGAAAACAATATGTTAAAATATGTAAAAGTCTGTGGCATCTTTGTTCTTACAGGTTGTATAACCATCTCAAATTTGAAAATGTATATTGCGGATGTCTTATTTTCTCTGCTGTGTACTGGAGTAAAATTATTTCCTGTACTCTGTACTGGTAAATTTTATTTTCTGTACCAGTGTACCAAGACCCCATCACTATGTGAGATATAAGTGCTTGTGTAAATGTGAAACAGTATACAATCAAATGTGTCATTTATGCAATATATGCTGTACTGTGAGTCACTAGAATTGCTTGAAAGTTCCATATGTCTATGCAGAGAAGAGAATATCCCCAGCCTGTATTAAAATGTCAGAAGTGTTAGAACAAGATTGATACAGGGATCAACTTTCATGAGTTGCTTGTCAATGTTATTAGTCACAGGCCACCAAAGTACACCTTGCTAGGGAGTGTCTGCCCAAGCAGCTTATTTCAGTTTCGGTCTCATCACCTGAACTGCTGTAGACCTGATAGATGGCACAGTGTCACTCAACATACTTTCTTTGCTTGTGTGATTCCTCCAATGAGTCTTTACAAAGCCCTACAAGAGATGTTTTGGTCTTAATTTCTGTCATGATGTTACTCCATAACCAAGGACCATCCAATAGGAACACAGTATTGCAAGGCCGTAATACCAGTGCAACAACCTCCCAGACTCTTTTTTTCAAACAGAGAAATGAGCTTTTACTTTTGAAATTGAGCTTTGCTCATGTGAAAGTTAAGTAAAATAAGGATAAATTTATAATTTTTGCATGGTGTTGTGCATATGAGCATCTATAGCAGTTTCTGTCAACCTGGCTACCAAAGGGTTTCTCTTGGGTCCTCTCCAGTATGAAGTTGGTGAAATTGTGCATTTTAAGGGGAGTGATCACATTATTATCACCATAATCCGTGAATTGGGGTTCGATACCTACCAATTAATAAATCTCAACACTGGTAACAGTACTAAGGGGCATATGTATGAACTCGACAAGAAGACAGTTCATGGTAAAGCCCTCATACTAGATGCCGATGGCGATTGTATGGACGAGTGGTCAGACATGGCTGATATGACAAGTCAGACTACTCCTACGAATCCATCTACCCCTTGGTCCATACAGAATAAACGATTTGCTCAACTAAGCGACGAAGAATTGAACAATAGTGCTGGGAAATGTACAGAATAGTCCACAGACAGGTAAACTGCTTGGGGAGTAAAGTTGTTCAAATGTAATTTGCACTTCCATGTTTACATGTCTGTCACATCATCTGTGTGAAAATATGTCAATAATTGGTGGAATCCTTTAGCACTGAAAAGTCTTTCAAGTTTCTAGATCTCCCAAAGGTGACCCAAGGAATGCGTCAGAAGATATGGCAAGCTTCTTGTCTTGCGTGAACAGATCCCAATTATTTAGGATGTTCTTATTTGATATGGGAGAGGATAGGTTAAAAGTAGGAACAAAATTTAAATTGGGAGCTTGATCAGTTTGATGGTCTGTTTTATACATCAGTAAGGAAGCTCACTCCAAGCTGTCACTTGAGATATAGTATAGCTGCAGCAATTAACCTTTTCAGTGCCAAATTTTGGACTGAGTCAACAGCTTTTCTGGGCACGCATTGGGCACATTGTGCCCAATATGCACCAAGAAAAGCTGTTGACCTGGGGTATTTTGTCTGGAACTACAGGCATACTGGTACTTGAATGAAAGGTCTTTTTATGAGGAATATGAATTACGGATCCTAATGATAATATGAAAGGTCAGAATTAGCTCTGAGGTGTGTATTTGCCCCAATACACAACTGAATACACATATTTGGAGGGGTAGAGCTGTGTATTCCCTTTAGTTTGTATTTTGGAGCAACCGTGAATAAACTAGTCACTTCAGTAGCTGTGGATATATGATTTTTGTGAGGTATTTAGTTACGCATCTTGATTTACTGTCTGAAATTTGGTATTTCTATGTGCAGTAGTTTTTAAGTTACTAAGTTGCAAATTACAATGTAAAGTAATGGGAATACACAGCCTTAGCCTTCCACTGACTGCAGTTCCATCTTTTAGGGAGTTCTTGAACCTTCTGTTCTTGCCTTTGCCTATTCAGACTTGTCTGACTTAAGTAGATCAACACTAGATGTGATTGGCACTGAAAGAGTTAAAGTAAGTTGATAACCACATATTGATAAATTGTATCTCAAACTGTGAGCTTGCTTGTAAAAACTGGTAATTTCTGAATATATCAAATGTAGTTGTATAGCCTGACTATACAGAATGCCTGTGAGACTGTATAGCCTGACTATACAGAATGCCTGAGACCATATAGCCTGACTATACAGAATGCCTGTGAGACTGTATAGCCTGACTATACAGAATGCCTGTGAGACCATATAGCCTGACAATACAGAATGCCTGAGACTGTATAGCCTGACGATACAGAATGCCTGTGAGACTGTATAGCCTGACTATACAGAATGCCTGAGACCATATAGCCTGACAATACAGAATGCCTGTGAGACTGTGTAGCCTGACTGTACAGAATGCCTGTGAGACTCTGTAGCCTGACTATACAGAATGCCTGTGAGACCGTATAGCTGGACTATACAGAATGCCTGTGAGACTGTATAGCTTGACTGTGCAGAGTGCCTGTGAGACCTGTCTGGGGCAGCAAGAGCTAAATTTGAGGGAAGTGTTGCTGTCTGTGGGTTTCCTATGTACTCGTGGAAACTTTGCCATTTCTTAATGTGATCAAGATATCCAGAAAACCAGTTTCTGTGTGGAAGAGTTCGAAATAGTAAACTATGGGAAGGTTTTTACCGGAAGACTAGGACAAAAATGACTGGGATGCAGAAGTTTTTATCTGCCACCCTCCAAGGAATTCTGTTGCTCGCAGGAATTTCTATGAAGTGCCTCTGCCCTGTGGAGTATGTTTGTATCTAAGAGTGCATATCTACCATGTATGGTTGGTATATGAAGTTACACACTGGGAACTAGGGAAACCCATAATTAGTTCATATGAATTGGGAAAATAGTATTTTGTTGTCTTAGAAAGGAAAATGAACACTTTTAGAACAGAGAAATTCAGTGGTGAATGAAATCTTACTTTTGAGATATATGGATAAATTCAAACTTTATTTCTTTGAATGTGGGATCTGGACACCTCCCCCCCCCCTCACCCCTGATGCTGTCATGTTACAAAAATATGCTGCAGACCCCAGAATATTGTAGAGTCACCCAAAAAATGACAAGAATTGTAAAGAAGAGGCAAAGTAAAAAGAAGGAAGAGAAACATGGACAGAGGTCAGATAGCAGCCGCCTGCTCTATTATCTTCAATGATTTATAGACGCGTTTCAGTGCCAATTTTGACAGACGTCATTGTGCTCTGAATTACCATAACAATATCAGATTCATATGACTTCCAGTTTGGCGGGAATGTACCTTGGGTGGGGTCTTCTACTGAGGGTTTTTTTTTTTTTTTTTTTTTTTTTTTTTTTTGTTTTGAGTGGTCATGGTTCGGTGATTTTTGGATTTTTATGAATTTTTTGTTCATGTCTTGGCAAAATCTGAGAAAAATTGTCTCGCAAAATCACTGGGTGATTGCTTCAAAAATGGGTAGGAACATGTCTGAGTATCACAATATCAGGATGAGACTTTTGGGTTGACTGTCAAGGTCAGTTGAGACAGGCTGTCCATAGACCAATTTTGCTAATTCTTAAAATACTGAAGGGAAAAATGTGTTGTATAATGCACAGGTAAATGGGTGAGGATACCGTGTAGTTATTCACTCAGAGAAACAAGTGCTTGCATATCTGTTGCGTGATGTCACTTCACATCACACGGCCTGTTATGGTGCCATGTGTTAGATACTGCCTCACAAGGCCTGCCTCGCACGTGCCTGACTTGTACATGGAAGTGTCCAGCCAATAAAGTACGAAACCTGTCAAGTGTGGCAGTGTGCACCATTTTCGATGTGCGCAGTTGGCTCTCCTCCTCAACATTTCATAATTCACTATTTGGCACTGTAAGATTATATCCCTGCCTCCTGCTGTGTGTTTCTAACCTTTTGTTACATTTTGATGGGCTCCACACAGGCTGCCGCTTGAAGTTTGGAGGCTGTAGATAGGATAGCATCCACAGGGGACTACGCCCTTATGATGGAAGTGGGGTGTGGGTACTGGCCTGCCCACAATGAAGCAGTGGATGGGTGCAGACAGACCACATACTGAGAATAGCCTGGTCGGATGGATACCAGACTCCACTGTTAATGTCAGAGATATTTTTGACAGAACTTGAGAGATTACAGGTCTGAGGTCAAGAGGAATCAAAGGAAGTGCTAGACTGCATGGATATTTTTGTGAAAAAGTCAATGTAGAACATGTTGAAATTATCAAAATGAGGACAAGCACAAGTTTTAATCTTGTTTCTGTCAACGTCCTAATCTGGCTGACATTGTATGACTGTCTTATTTCTGTCAGCTGGCCATTCCTATTTGTTATGTTTACCTACTGAACCCTCTGTGATTATTGAAGCCTCCCTTGATCTACCCATCAGTCAGCACATATGTGGATTCCTTCCATATGGGCTGTCTGTTCATTTTCTCATCTGCTTCCAAATATCTGCCTGGTGGACATCCTGGTCTGTTTCAGAACAGGTACCTGTGTCTGTTGACCCCTTTCTATCAGTTTCATACAGTTTATGGTTGTCTCGATTCTGTCCCAACACCAGGTTGCAACTGTGTTTACGTTGCAGACCAATTACCAGGTTTTCTCCAATGCCCTGTCATTACATTTGATGTTTCATTTGGGAGGGGGGGGGGGAGCATATTATTCAGGTTGTTTGATTGTGGTTTCATCCATCCACCATTTGTTTCGTAACTTAATATCTCCAGATTTACTGTCCACCTGAAACAAAATTTTCCTCAGTTGTACCTTGACACCATTTCTGTACTTGATTACAGTTAGGTGATCTTGCCGTCATTGTCAAGGTCACAGGAGCCATGTATGTGCAAAGGTGGACCCATCAGCCAATACTTTGCATGCAAGTGCCTTTAGGTATTCACTGCTGTGAAGAAGAGTCAACAGCAGAAAATCAGTTGATTCACTTCACAGACCGTTTCCTCTCTTCTCCCCCCTCCCCCCATACATGCCATTTTTTACTATAGCAAAATCACATATTGCCCTGCCTATGCCAGACCATGCACATTTCTGTCATCTCTGTCACCATGCAGGAATTAATTTTACTGATCTGACCATCGCACAGACAATCTACATATATAAGGCTGCAAACACACACAATCACCAGTTTCAAAACATTGAACGAACAATTGTTATGTGACAGTGTAAATAGTAGAGTTGTGAGCATGGAAAGTGAGGGGTCAATCAGATTTGTTGCATTTTAAGGGGGCAGGGAGGCAGGTAGGACATACAACAGAGCACTCTCAATGTTTATATACACCCACTATTTCAACATAGCTAGATAATACTGGCAGACAGCAGCACATGCTTTTGGAATACTGAAGTCAAGTCAGCAAATTTCAGCTACAGATATTATGCTGAATTTCACATGGATGATGTTAAGTTTCGAAGCATTTGATGTAGGAGACTTGAAGCATACCCCATGTCATGCTGGTTGGGAAACTGGAAGGCCTGCTCAGCCTGGCCCAGTTCAGGCTTGCTAAAGGACTTGAAGGCTTGCTTGGTCTGGCTTGAGCCAGGGCAGGCTGCCTTAAAAAAAACTTGAAAGCTTGTCTTGATAAATGTGACCAGATTCCAAGAAAAATCATGATAAACTAGAAAAGAAGATTTGCTTCAGAGCAATTCTATCTGTGTGCCTTCAAAAGTTGTAAATATGGCTAGATGAAAATTTCAAAGTCCAAATGACTTTGACCTTTAAACTCTAGAGGTGATATGCAAACTACAAAAATGTGCAGTGTTGCAATGCCTAAAATTTGAGCCCATCATGACTGAAATTGGACCAAGGTATGACTAGATGAAAATTTCGAAGGCCCAAATGACATTGACCTTTAGAGGTCACATGTAAATTACATAAATGAACAGTGTTACAATATGTACAGTTTAAGCCCAACATAAACCAAGCAGATGAAAATTAACCAAGTTATGGCTTGATCAAAATTTCAAAGGGCCAAACCTTGACCTTTGACCTTTAGTGGTCACATGTAAATTATAAAAATGTGCAGTGCCACAATATCTACAATTTGAGCCCAACATGATCAAAATTGGATCAAAATTGACCAAGTTATGGCTAGAAAAAAAAATTCAAATGGCAAAAGGACCTTGACCTTTGACCTTTAGACATCATATTAATTACAAGAGTGTGCAGTGTTACAAACGTAAGAGAGCCTCCTTTCCCCTGAGGAAGACCCGCGATAGGGTCGAAACGTCGGGGGAGGCTCTCCACTATAAACTTCTATGTCCTTGTTCCTTTGTGTGTTTTTTTAAATCTCTATAGTTGGAACCTCCACTGATGCCATATAGTCTTACAAACGTAATACCTATCAATTGAAATTGGATTGATTACCTGTGCCTATAATAGTTTTGGAGATATTCAAGAATTGAATTGCCCCTAATTTGCATAATCTGCAACATATTTTCTTTACATATTTAAAGGCACAAATTCATTTATAGACCTATAATCATGCCAAGTTTAAAGTTTCTGAGTGTAATAGTGTTTGAGAAAACTGGCGAACAAAATTTGATCGCAAAGAAGAAGGAAGGAAAGAAATAAAGAACTCTAGGAAAAACAGAATGTCTGTGTTGGCACACAAACATAAGTATTTCAGCTGCCAAATTTTAACTTTCCCATATGTTGAAGGTGCTTCAGTCTTTAACCATTTAATCTTGTTATGCTACAGGAACATGTTCAAAGATGCTTGAAAAATTGGATTTTTTGGTAACAAGGTTCCAACGCTTTTGAATGCCAGACAAGTGTAAAAGGGAAAATCACCTTTCCATCATGGTACATCTACCTGCCAGTTTCTTTTTCTCTTGAAATGCTAGCGTTCAGGAGTTCCTTGTATGTCTCTTTGCAAAGCACAAAACATGCCTCATTATGTGCACTGAGTAAGTAAAATGTACAAGGGAGGAGGATTTTTGCCATACCACTTCACATTCATGTTAAAAAATCTCTTGCTTCCATTTCTCTCTACAAGCATTCTTTATTGAATAAATACAATGTAGTATTCAGAAGCTTATGTGTGTCTCAAGACTGTTAACTCTTTCAGTACTAACCATGTCTAAAGTCAATCTACTCAAGTCAGACAAGTCAGAATTATCATTAGGATCCCAGATTCATATTTCTCGTAAAAAGACCTTTCATTCAAGTGTCAGTATGCCTTTAGTTCCAGAGAGAATATCCCACGTCATCAGCTTTTCTCGGTGCGCATTGCGCCCAATGTGCACCAACAAAAGCTGTTGACTCAGTTCGAAATTTGGCACTGAAAGGGTTAAAAGTAGTACACAGAGGAAAATTTTGGAGCGAGATATTTCCAGACCAAGGTCCATGTGATCTTGACCAGAGAGACAGAGATTGGTTTGTCCAGCAGGCAACAGACCTATCAGCAGGAACAAGAACAAGGTACAGCAAAACGTTTCGACCCAAGTGGAAAAAAAAAAAAAAATGGTTTCACACTCAACCTTGCACAGTTAACGCCCTGTTACAGGAACTGGTAATAACTGCATATCATTGTTAATTGTGAAGTATCAAATTAAAAAAAAGAAAGAAAAAAAAAGAAAATCACCATGACTACTTGTGATATAAGGATATAGGCAGATAATGTTGCTTTTATTATAGACAGCCTGGCAAGGTCTGCACGGGCAGCTTCATTATCACAGGTTGGTGTGCATAAGTGAAAACAGATTTACACATTGTCATGTCAGGGTAACGTGCAGTTTCTGCACTAAAATGCTGTTCTGTGACAGCAGGCAGAATTCTCTCACGGTAACGCCAACCTCTTGTCCTTGAATCCAGGTCTTCCTCAAAGAGATATTTTATAAGTTACATGTTATGTGAAGTCCAAGTCAGATTTTAAGGCCTGAAGGGCTCCTCAGCAGGCAAACCAGAACTGAGTCTTATAGCAATGTAGCAGTGCAGTAATCTCTCAAAAGGGTATGGAGCATGTAAAGATTAATGATAGGTAAAAAAGGGTAAAAAGTGTTGGTGGCATACCACCTTCACCATGAGGATGGATCTATAGAATCTAGTTATTTTATAAGCCTCGCACTCATGATGGGGGGGGGGGACCCCATTCTCCTAACAACACATGCTGGGACAATGCTTCTGTACAGGTGACATATATATGATTGAACATGTATATAATATATATAGAAGCATTGTGATGGGGTGACTCGGTTACTATTGTTTTAGAGATCTGTTACACATGAACAGTAAAAGATTTTCTGTACTTTTTTTGAGAACCTAAGTAATTACACAATAGTTGATATACATACATACGTACATACATACATACATACATACATACATACATACATACATACATACATACATAAAGACACAAATACAATAGTTGGTATGTGCGTTTTCCATTTTTGGCTAGTGACTGGTCCTGAAGGTTGCTGGTTCGAGACCTAGCCATTCCGTGGTCACAAAACAGAATATATATATGCTAAGTCCTTTCAAAGCTGACAGTCAATCAATTGTACTTTGGATAGAAAGTTGCCTAGGAGGAGACAGGTTCAGACAATGCAAGCTAATTTATAACACATGCAGAGTGGCTGCATATTAACATGGAAGCAGATAACGGTAACCAGCTTGTACACTTTGTGGGGGGGGGGGAGGGGGGGATTGTGTATCATGGGGAAATTCAGTTAATTTTGATACTCAGTATTCCAGGTCTCAGAGGTCTGTAATATTGGAGTGCCTCAACATTTGTTTGCTTACCATAGGAGTTTCTCATCACATAAAACCACATATTGAACTGGAAATACCACCTCTATCAAGACTAGTTTTGAAGATATGGAAGGTTTAAAGTTGCCTGTAATTTGCATGATTTTGGGGAAAAAAAATAGTTATTCCAAATCAGGTGAACAATTTGAATAACGGGGTTATGGCCATGCCCCAGTTTGGATTTTTAGCCACAGTGGTCTCGGACAAAAGTTGTTGGCCAGATTCAGATTAAAAGAAAGAAAGAAAGAAAGGAAGGAAGGAAGGAAGGAAGGAAGGAAGAAAGAAAGAATTTTAAGAGAACAGGCGCACAGACATAATGTTTTCTTCAGTGAAATTGTGATATGTATATACACAAGTTTAATTTATTTCTAGCAATCCTATTGCAAGTATAAAATGTTCATGATATATGTTTTCACTGGAGATAACCAGTCATGGAAAAGGTCTCATTATAACTAAAGCAAAATGTCAGGTCATGTGATCAGCACAAATAGGATGGTAGATTGATGCTGGTTGAACGATTGCTTACCAGTGAAAAAGTGGTTTGAGGTTTATTGATTTGGAAGAAAGTGAAGGGAAGATTTATTTCAATTTGAGGTTTAACAGGAACTGAATGTGACTATGTCTTTAGTTACAAGAAGTATTTCAATTCAGGTTTAGCAGGAACTGAATGTGACTATGTCTTTAGTTACAAGAAGTACGTTCAGTAATGTAAATATTTATGGTCAATATTTATAACTGGCAGTTCAGCTACAACATGCACACCTCGCATATGATTAGCTGTTTGTGCAATGCAAATGTCCTGGCCCACCTTTACAATGGTGGATGTCTTCATCCAGATCTCTGTGGCCATTAGAAAATTAAGAAAATCAAGAATCATCAATTTCAGCTGCTGCATGTGTGACAGACCTAGGTAGTTATTGATCTCGTACAGTTGCTTATAAAATAGCCATAGATGTGGCTGTCATCAAATGAGGTTGAGAAGACACCAGAAAACAGTGAGTTGAGCAGGGGAAGGTTAAAGGTAGAGCGTTGGTCCAGTGTCCGTGTGTTGACCCACTTGGCATATGTCACCCTGACACAGGACATCTCCCGCTGGTTCTGTCAACACTGATTGTCTAGGAACTCTTATGTTGTCTCTTACTGCCCCTCCGTGTGCTCCTGCTTTATGGGAATGCTTGGGTTTACGTGCATACGTCCCTTGTAAGAACTGTGTGCATTACCTGGGTTTTCGTTTTCAGTTACAAAGAAATCAGGGCACTGCATGATGTTTTAGATAAAGGAGCATAATACTTGTTCTACAGGAAACCAGAGCCTCCCCAGATCTTTTATGCAGAGATTTGTATGCCAAAATCAGTGTGTCATCTTTACTAGTGACAAACCACCGTAAAATAGTGCATAGAAATTATAGTGAACATTATATTCATATTGACAAATTCACAAGGACAAATTTCTTTGTATTTTTCACACACAAAAAATATGGAATAATACACTACATGCATCAAGAAATTCCATGTAAATATTTTATCATACCTGTATTAGAAATTGAAGTAAATATTGTATCATATGTATTGTACAAACTGTCAGCCAATACAGTATAAGAAGAGATTGAAGTTAATTGTATCATATGTATTGTACAAACTGTCAGCCAATACAGTATAAGAAGAGATTGAAGTTAATTGTATCATATGTATTGTACAAACTGTCAGTCAATACAGTATAAGAAGAGATTGAAGTTAATATTGTACCATGTATATTGTACAAACTGTCAGTCAATACAGTATAAGAAGAGATTGAAGTTAATTGTATCATATGTATTGTACAAGCTAGTAATCGATACATTATACAGAGAAATTGGAGTAAATATTGTATCATGCCACTCTACAACTGCCAGTCAATACACTATAACAAAAAGGTAAATATTGTATCAAAGTTACATATTGTCAGTCAATACATATACATTATATGTCAAGAAATTGATGTAAATATTGTGTCATTCTGTTTTACAGATCACCAAAATTTCTTTGGGCTTGATGAGAACATTGGTCCAGTGGCCATCAGTTTTAAGAGGGAGAAAGTAGACGAGAGGGAGGCCTGGAATGGCAAGCCAGAAGGCATCACCGGCCTCTACCAGTACCGCCTCATTGTACGCTCCAGCGAGGTCAGTCAGTCCTACCAATTGTGTGCTGTGTTATTGCAGTTAATGTCAGACAGACAAAACATGATAATAGAAGATGCACCCCGAGTTCAGGTTGCTAATTTAAAGTAATCAAAATGAAAAGTTCCCGCCTGAGTTTCATGTGTACGACTCTCCAACATTTTTTAGGTCATATTATCAATATTTCAGAAGCATATTGTTTCCTTCCCCCCCGCACATAAAGTGCCAGAGAGTACTGTCGTCCATTGCGTCGTCCATCCGTCCGTCCAGTCGTTACCGCGATATCTCAGAAGATATTCACCAAATTTTTGTCACGGAAGGACCTTATGATGAACCAGATTTCTGTAGAAAACGAACTTCCTCTGAGTGTTTAAAATTGTTTTATGAAACTTTTAATGTATGGCGTCAACCCTGATGACATTACAGCTATATCTCAAAAAATATTGACTGCAGCTTTTACCAACGATATCTAAAAATGTATTGACCACAGCTTTTCCAAATTTTTGTCAGAGATGCATCTTATGATGGACCAGGTACCTATTTAAAACTAGCTTCCTCTTTGTATTTTTTAACCTTTAGGAAACTGTAAAGTATTTATCTTTTAGGCTGCTGAGTGGTGCACAAGGGGACAACATTACCATAATGTCTTAAGAAGGATCCAACACAGCTTCCCCAAATTTTTTCAGAGATGCACATCATAGTGGACCACATTTCTATTGAAAACCAGCTTCTTCTTATTATTTGTAAACTTATAAAACTTTTGAAGCATTTATTTGATGGCTGACTGAGTGACACACAGTACAGTGTTCTCTGTCACCAGAACTTGCCCGAAGAACACATCCAAAAGTGCTCCTTCATTTCATAGACAACAAAATGGAAATTGTATGTAAAGTAGTCTACTGCGAAGTCTCGAAAAAAAATGCATAATTGAGGAAAAAAAGATTGTGGGTGCCGAGGGTAATCTGTTCTCTAAACGCTATTTTTCTGTCTGTGGTACTTTTATCCGTAAAAAGTAGGTATATTAAAAATGCAACCCTTCTGTTATTACTTGACCTTAATATGCTATGTGTTCTTGGTATGTCTACTCATGAAGCTACCAAAATAGCTCATCAGGTCATGGTGCGGGGAAAACTCTCAATTAGAAGGTGCACCGTGACTTCTTCATCTTCAATTTGGATAAAAATAAAATATATTCTAATCCAAGCCATGGCTTCATTTAGAGAATTTTAATGTAAATGAACTAGCATTTTTCATTGAAGTAAGGCTGAGTTTAAAACTGAGTCAACAGCTTGCTATGCTATGGGTTGGGTCCCACCCCATGGCAAGGAAAGGAAAGTTCATCTAGAACACGTGTCTTGGCAGGTCTCTGCTGTACTTTTCGTTCAAATTCTTTTTCTTCACTGTTGAAGTTTGTCTAAAACATTAAAGTGGACAACATTTTTGTCTCGCCAGCGTTAGCTGTTTGCGAGACTAAGCTGTCACTTTCCGGACGTCCGTCCGGACGTCTGTCCGTCCGTCCGTCCGTCCGTCCGTCCGTCCGTCCGTCCGTCAACCAAAAACTTCGGAGTGGCATTATTTCACTAACTAGATCAGATAGGGCTATCATACTTGGGTGGATGATTGATTGTAATCATCACTAGAGATGTGGGCCATCAATGTTACACTTCATTGATTACTTCTTGCTTCATTGAGCATTGGAGAAAAACTTCGGAGTGGCATTATTTCAGTAACTAGACTACATAGGCCTTTCATATTTGGGTACATGATTTAATGTAATCATCCCTAGAGACGAGGGTCATCACTGTCACACTTCATTGATTACTTCATGCATGATTGAGCATTGGAGAAAAACTTCGGAGTGGCATTATTTCAGTAACTAGACTACATAGGCCTTTCATATTTGGGTGGATGATTTATTGTAATCATCCCCAGAGACGAGGGTCATAACTGTCACACTTCATTGATTCCTTCATGCTTGATTGAGCATTGGAGAAAAACTTCGGAGTGGCATTATTTCAGTAACTACACTACATAGGCCTTTCATATTTGAGTGGAAGATTTATTGTAATCATCCCCAGAGATGAGGGTCATCACTGTCACACTTCATTGATTACTTCATGCTTGATTGAGCATTGGAGAAAAACTTCGGAGTGGCATTATTTCAGTAACTAGACTACATAGGCCTTTCATATTTGGGTGGATGACTTATTGTAATCATCCCTAGAGATGAGGGTCATCACTGTCACACTTCACTGATTACTTTATGCTTGATTGAGCATTGGAGAAAAACTTCTGAGTGGCATTATTTCACTAACTAGACTAGGAAAGGCTTTCATGCTTGGGTGGATGATTCATTGTAATCATCCCTAGAGATGAGGGTCATCACTGTCACACTTAGAAGCTTCAGAAGCCTGTTGAAATTGGATGACCTCAACTGATTTCAACGACCTAAATGTATTTTCATGGGTGAAATGCAAAACGTGGCGTTACCACTGCAACTTTTGACGAATTCAAGCCAAGTTTACCAAACTTACACCACCTTTGCTTCTTAGGAAAGCTTTAGAAGTCTATTGAAAGTGGGTGGTCTTGATGTATTTTTGACCTACTTTGGAGGTCCGATGCATTGCATCCTCGAATGTACAATGCTATTCATGGCCAAGAGTCAAACCAAGTTCACCAAATTTATACTAGCTTTGCATCTTACAAAACGTCAGAAATCTCTTGAAAGTGGATGACTTTGACCTACTTTTGACTCGACAAATCTTATTTTCCTTGTGTGTCTTGGGTATAGTTGATTGTAGGTCCCTAGTTACTATTTAACATGAATAGCAAAGTACCTATGCTTTATTTTTGGTGTTCTTAAATTTATCTTGAAGTGTCCTTTGAAGGTCAAACTTAGGTAACTGAACATATGAAGTCATGTTGGCCAAGGGGTATTAAGTGCTTTACATGACATCTATCACTACGAAGCTTGAAACTGGCATGTCAAGCTCTGATTTGTATTAAGATGTTATATATACTTTATAGGCCATTTTGTTTTTAAAAAAAAAAAAAGTGGTATATTCTGAGTAAATATATTGAGATTTACTTGATACATTCAACATCTACTAAATACCATTATAATGTTTGGTCTTACAATTACATTGCTACTGAATGCTGGCGAGACATTCATGCCCCCTGGGCATGGCTCTGGTATTAGTTTAACTCTTTCAGTGCCACATTTTGGACTGAGTCAACTACTTTCCTCAAAATGGTTTCGGCACATTGTGTCAAAAGTGTGCGGAGGAAAGCTCTTGACCTGGGGTGATATATTCTCTCTAATTAACGACACCCTTGTGACCTGGGGTGATATATTCTCTCTAATTAACGACACCCTTGTGACCTGGGGTGATATATTCTCTCTAATTAACGACACCCTTGTAGTTCAATGAAAGGTCTTCTTACAAGGAGCCTCAATGTAGCACCCTATATGGTTCAGAGCAGTTTGTTTTAAAATACATAGTTTGACTAGGTCACAGTTGGCACTGAGGGTGTTAACATGTTTAAGGAATAAGGGGTTAAAGTAAATATATTCATAGTATGAAGTATCAAGTCAATTATGACAGCTCCTAGTTTGAAACCAGTATGCTTCAACACGGCAGCAAGTCAGAGTGAGATAACTGACAAATGATTGCCAGATAAGTATCGCAATTTGCTCCGCTTACCTCATTTCTTACTTGTATGGAATGAGGAATAAGGGTTGACTTGTCAGCCAGTTAGTCATGATGTGTACTGATATATTTAGAGGTCCCTTTATCCAAGTCAGTATGAAACGAAATTAAAGGAAAGGATATCTGATAACTTGGTGCTCAGGGGAACAACGTGGATCCATAACCTGTTAGTATTTACGCTGTTTTGAGTGTCCAGTGTCCCAGATCATTATGGCCATACTATTTGGTATTGTGTGAGATGCATGGTGACTAGCTCATAGATGTCATCTGAGAGGAACAGTTGCCCAGACTATGTATATCACAAAGGTGGGCCCAGTGAGCAATATAAAACATTTGAATTGCATGAAGTGTGAAATTTGATATATGTCAGGCCAAACACAGGATAAAAATACATCAAAATTGATGTTACCTAGTGCATATACTTATATCAATCACAGTGCATGACCTCTTTAGGGTGTTTGCTCCATAGGATTGTACGAACCAAGAGAAACTAGAAGAGAAGATTTGCTTCAAAGCAAATCTGCCATGTGCCTACAAAGGAAAGTTTTTGCCTTGAACATTCAAATTGAAATTATAAAATCTACATGAGACAAAACATGAAATTTAAGAAAAAGAATACAGCAAAGAAGGCTTTTGGCATAAAAAAAAAAATCTGCTGGGAAAAATTAATTGCAAGGGAGAAAGAAAGAATTGTTGATAAAATAGAATGTCAGGTCTCAGCGAAAAATCAGGTACATTTTTCATTGTAATTTTGATTCATTTATGGGTCACTGTTGACCCTGCAGAATGGACTGCTGACAAAGTGGTCACCATATGGTAGCATAAAAGTGACATGGCTGACATGATTATAAATAACAAATCCAAGTGATGTACACATACACACACACACACGCACACACACACACACACACATATATACATGAAGTTGACTGCTGATGACAGATCATGGCCTGTTGCAAGTCTGGTCTATCACAATTTATGTACAAGTCTGCTATTGTTGCTCATAGTTAGCATTATCTTAACTTCACTGATAGGGTCACACACTGTTTAGAGATTCTAGCTTTAGTGGCGTCTGAGAACTTAGCTCTGGACAAAATGTTATTGATGATGGACAAACCTAGGGTGTTAAGTGAGAATGCATCTATGCAAAATAGTTTATGAAGATAGATAGTCAACATTTAAATTTTTCAGGTGCCCCTCCTTTTGTATGTGTGAATCCGAATTCTACAATTTGTTTGTGGTTCACTGGATGTGCTACAGCATAAAGCTGTAAATTGGAGTTGGAATGATGCCTCTGCCTAGATGCCTCTGCCTATAATGACTTTGATTTTGAAGATATTCAACATTTTAACTTTTCAAGTGTGCCTAGTTGGCATAATTAGAATTCTGCAACTTTTGCTTGTGGTTCATTGGATGCACCTACAGCACAAATCAATAAATTGAAGTTGAAATGACACCTCTACCCATAATAGTTTTGAAGATATTCAATATGGAAATTTTCAAATGGCCCTAATTTGCATAATTTTCAAAACTGTCACCCCTCTTGACAAAAAGACCAGACTTTATGTATGGAGAGGTTTTATCATGCCCCCCCCCTCTCTCTCCCTCTCTCTCTCTCTCTGTCTCTCTCTCTCTCTCTCTCTCTCTCTCTCTCTCTCTCTCTCTCTCTCTCTCTCTCTCTCTCTCTCTCTCTCTCTCTCTCTCTCTCTCTCTCTCTCTCTCTCTCTCTCTCTCACACACACACACACACACACACACACACACACACAGAGTCGGCCAGTGAACTGTGGTACAACTGAGGTCACCTGGAGGTGGGTGTTGTATTGATGACTAGCCTTGTACAGAGCACAACTGGGCCAGCTGGCCAGTGACTTTCATTTCAGTAGGTTCTGCAGTCCCACAAACGGAATACTGTTTTGTGGTTGTGTAGGTAAGTAATGTTAATAAATGAGGGAACTATTCTTAGTCTGTCATATCATTCAGAATGATGAGTCATCTTGAATACAAGAATATGTAGTGTTAAATTCCAAGCATACACTTTGAATTTGAAGGGAATGGGGATCAAAACACAAATTTATTTTCAAAAAAATGTTTAATGTGATTCTTCTACTGCTGACTGTGAACAAATCTTGAGAACAAATCTATTTCTGTTATGTTTTAGCTCACAACGATTCGGGGTTCAGTCCTGGAAGATGCTATTCCATCATCGTCTCGACTGAGCAGTACACGAGGTCTACCTGCCAAGGAAGTGCTGGAGTATGCCTTTCCAGAGCTCCACTTATCTGCCCTGCGACTGGCCACTGCTGGCCCCAAAACCTCCGAACAGTTGATGAAACTTGATGAGCAAGGGGTAGGTTCCCCCAGTCACTATACTATCAAAACAGCCTTCCCACCCATGCACCTTTGACAGTTCCCGTAAACAAGGGTAGTCCATCCTACCCAATTCACCCTTGCCAGTCTTCATGAACAAGGGTAGTGCATCCCATTCATTCACCTTTTTTGCCAGTCCTCATGAACAAGGGTAGTCCATCCCACTCATTCATCTTTTTTGCCAGTCTTCATGAACAAGGGTAGTGCATCCCATTCATTCACCTTTTTGCCAGTCCTCATGAACAAGGGTAGTGCATCCCATTCATTCACCTTTTTTGCCAGTCCTCATGAACAAGGGTAGTCCATCCCACTCATTCACCTTTTTGCCAGTCCTCATGATCAAGGGTAGTCCATCCCAGTCATTCACCTTTTTTGCTAGTCCTCGTGAACAAGGGTAGTCCATCCCACCCAATTGCCTTTGCCAAATCCCAGTGTCCACATGAGCATTGCTTTATTGATATAAAACAGAGTAGGTTGCATGCACATAGGTAGGTACGCTTTGTCTCTGCAAATGTCACCGTCCTTTGTATTTTACCCGGTACCTTTTGATTATGCACGTCAACTGAATTATTCACATCGTCGTATCTGTCAATACAATAAGAAGTACGTATGACCAGGCAAGATCAGCAACAGACAAAAAATCAATACAATAAGAATCATACAATATAATATCAAAGGCACTCAGAACTGAGCAGGCATTTGATTTTTGATGTTTTATCAGCATGTATGTGCATGAAGTGTGTCACTGTATCAAGAGTGATGTGTACTTACACAAGTCTCTTGCCGTCCATATTAAAAGGTAGTCCCAGTTTAAATGGTGTATTGGGCATCATAACCACGATTATCATTTGCGCTGTCAGTATGGAATACATGCAGACATGTACTCTCATGTAATTGCTTGTGTTTCAAATTAACCTTTTTCCCCTTGAATTAAGACCGGGTCAACAGTCTTCCCAGGTGTGGGTTGTGGACCCTAATGTCAAGGAGAGTTGTTAATGTGGGGCATGTTCTTTTGATAGACCTCGTATACAATTCTCCTGCAGTTTATTTCGTTCTGTTGAAATTTGTCAAAAAACATTGAAGGAGACAACTCTTTACCACCAGCCATCTTTGGCTGGTTTAAAGGTCAAAGGGTTCAAGCAGCAGCAAGAACAAAAGTTATGCATTGGAAAGGTGGATAAACAGCACAGACGATTTTGATGACTCCACCAGTAGTGGGGGAGGCAATATGTGCCTGGGTTGCCTGTTCATGTGTATGTCTATACGAACCTTTGTTACTGTAATGCCATCAAGCCACCATCAAAAGGCTGGAAGGGATTTTTCTCAGAGATTTTTGTTACAGAGGTGCATTATGGGACAAAGGTCTACTGATTAGCTCTTTACAGGTCACTGTGACCTACATTGTACAAACTTTTTCACTGCAATATCTTCTGACTAAATGGATGGATCTTTCTCAAACTTGGTACAGAGATGCATCACTATGACCTATTGTGTGGGTTAATTGACCTATTTACAGTGTATCTTAAAAATACGTGGTTTGATTTTCAAGTTTGGCATAGGGATGCCTTATAAGACAAAAAGTAAACAACTAGATTTTCAGGTCACTGTGACATATAATGTGGTTACTTTGACTTTGTTTGCTACAGTATCTTCAAAGTGCCAGGTTGGATTCTTTTTCAAATTTGGTGCAGAAATACATTATAAGACAAAAATTAGGCGATTCCATTTTTAGGTCACTGTGACCAAACATGTGGTTACCGTGACTTATTGTGTTGGCTTCAATATCTGCAAAGTGCCTTGTTGGATTCTTCTCAAATTAGGTATAGATGCATTCATTATCAAAGATTGGCTGATTAGATTTGGTGGCCTATTGTGTGCTTTCTGTCACCTATTTATAATCAACCTGACTTTGTTACCAAAGTATAGTGAAAGTGCCTGGATGGATTTTTACAAACCTTGGTACAGAGATGGATTATAAGGAAAAAAATGCTGATTAGATTTTCGGTTGACTGTGACCTAATTTTTGGTTACTCTGACCAATTTACTGTCAGTTTGGCTTGTTACAGAAATATATTCATGTTGCTTAGTCTGTCTGTTGATATTGCATACAATGATGGTTTGAAACAAAGGTGACCTTGATATTATTTTGAAGGTCACAGGCCACTTCAGTCTGTGTATTGAAAGTCAGCTGAGCACAGTACTGTCACAGGTCATCTTGTTTTCTTTTCCTTTATTTTCTTATTATAAAATTGTCTTGTGTACAATTTAGGTAAATTGGTTGTTTTATCTTAATCTGATTTATGCTGCTATTTTTACCCCTGGGGGAAATCTTGTCTCTATCAATTTGGCATAAGATCTTGCTCCCTTGTCGACTACATTACAAATTACCTTAGTTACTGCTCCCTGTTCACCAGCAAATACATTGGAATGTCTGATTGGGGCATTGGTAGGCGAGTTTTGGTTTTGGAGTAATTTGTGGATATGACATATGTCTGACATAGGCTGACAGAAAACTGGCTGATAGTGCAATCACAGAAGGTAGGCACTTGGCCTGTGATGAGTGGAGTTGGCCGTTACCCACAGCAACAGCACAGTCATGCAATAAAGTGGAAATTGAAGTGCAAGGGGGGGCTTTATGGAGAGTAAACCTGAAGAACGCACAAGTTTTCAACCTTATAGATGGGTATCAGAAAGTGACAAAACCACAGCATGATTAAATGGCAGTAAGGCCAGAGTTGCACAGAGAAGACATTATTTGATATTATCTTTAATTTCCTGGCTGCGATATTTCTTAAGTCCTTGTGAAGTGGCACGAGCAAACTGGACGTGTTTGTGTGAAAATGCCAGGTTCATCTAGGGTGTGTGAATGAATTTGCATTGGCTTGAATTAATATTTAAGTAATTGACTATGTTGCCTGACAAGCACACATGGTCATAGGCTCGTATGTTCTGATGAATCTGTTCTGCTGAAATTATCGGAAAATGGAGATCATTTAACCCTGCAGTCATGAAGCTTGAAAAGAAATTAAAGACTAGGGTGGCGTGCTTCATACGTCACGTGTTTATGTTCTTTTTAGTGGGACTGCTGTTTGCAGCCTCATTCAGAGATGGTTTTATAACACGAGAAATCCATATTAGCTGTAGGGGTACTCTAGCCTACGAAACTCATTGAGGAAGTAGCCACATGTGCAGGCAAAATATGTTGTTCTTCCAAATAAATCAACTTGGGGATGAATATATATATATATATATATATATATATATATATATATATATATATATATATATATATATATATATATATACATATACATACATGTATATATCCATCCCCAAGGTGATTTATTTGCAAGAGCAATATATATATATATATATATATATATATATATATATATATATATATATATATATATATATATATATATATATATATATATATATATATTCATCCCCAAGTTGATTTATTTGCAAGAGGTGTGTGTGTGTGCGTGCGTGCGTGTGTGTGTGCGTGCGTGCGTGTGTGTGTGCGTGCGTGCTCCCAAAGAGTGATAGGTCATATTCTAAAAATACACATTGACCTGACCATCATCATATTGTTTACATTGAGTTTTCTTTATTTCAAGAATAGTGTCGCTGTTGGTGTGTCTGTGTGCCTGCAACTTGCTGAATGCTTATTGCTGTTGCCTAGCAACAGGACAAGTGATTTTGGCAGGAAATTAATGTGTGTGTTATATGTACCTAGCATACAACCATGTAAGGTTGTGTTGTGTTAATCAAAGCAAAACTGAAACTTTATGATGGCATGAAATTTTGAGTTACTTTACACCTAAGCACAAGTTTAGCTGACAAACACCATCTACATACTTTTATTTGTACAGATGTTATAGACTGTTGAAAAATACAAAAGCAAACAAAACAGCATTGCAAAATGTATAGAATCCCCTAGTAGACTAAGATGTGCTTTTGCATGGAAAACAAGTCTGTTTCAATATTTGCTTCTGGTTTTTCAGATCACAAAGACTTACAAAGTGGGTATTATGTACTGTAAGAGTGGTCAGGCAACAGAGGAAGAGATGTATAATAATGGTAAGTGTAGGACAGTACTGGCAGGTCATTATGGTAAGTGTATGACAGGCCATTATGGTATGTGTGTGACAGCACTGGCTAGTCATTATGGTATATGTGTGACAGTACTGGCAGGTCATTATGGTAAGTGTGTGACAGTACTGGCAGGTCATTATGGTATGTGTATGACAGTACTGGCAGGTCATTATGGTAAGTGTGTGACAGTACTGGCAGGTCATTATGGTATTTGTATGACAGTACTGGCAGGTCACTATGGTATTTGTATGACAGTACTGGCAGGTCATTATGGTAAGTGTGTGACGGTACTGGCAGGTCATTATGGTATTTGTATGACAGTACTGGC